>CAUOFW020000001.1:5985234-6084061 GCA_963454935.2 Ilex paraguariensis
AAGAGGTAGGGTTTCTCCTACCTTGGTTCATTTCTTACCTAGGATGTAATATGTTATTGGTAAGGGTATAAAATAACCTAGGTCACTTGACTAAGGTTGTGGAAAATAGGCAAAAATGAGTATGAAAATGGCCTAGACCAATTCCTAGCTAAGTTTGGTATAAGGAATGTACTTGTGTAATTCCTTGAAACTTGATATCTTGAGCATGCTATGTGTTTTATAGTGCTTATAAATGAAGTGTATTATGGCATGAGTTATGTATAATATGCTTGTGAAGGATTGTTGGTATATAAATGTTGATATAAGCTAGTTGATGTATTGACATGATAATGAATTTTGGTGATTATATACATGTGATATAGATTTCCATGACACATGTGGAGATGTGTGTGGTTTAATTTGGCTCATTGGCATACATTGGATATTGAGTATGACATAGACATTGCAATGGTGCACTACATTGCATTTGCACAGGGAATAAGCATCCATGACCATGAGTATGGGTGTGTGTGTGCATGGTTGGATTAATCACCATACTTGGTGTTTGATAGGTGGGCTCGAGAAAGTGGGGTTGAATATCCTACTGAGTCGTACGGTTGCGTATGTGGAAAACTTGTGTCGGGTGTAGCATTATGGGCTAGACGTTACCTTAGGTGAAAGACCCGACTACTTGGTTCATACACTTCCTTGTGGTGAAATTCCAGAAAAGTGTAATGGCGTAGGGAGCCATTTGGTGTGATTCCAGAATCTGATACCCAACAAAGACACATGATTTTGTAATACAGAGATTCCATTTGATGGAAAACATCCATGAATGAAGTGGTTTTATAAATATATAGTTGGTGTTTCAAAAGTGATTCTTGGATGTATTTCAACAATGATAAAGGTTTTACACTTGCATTGCATAGTGTGGTAAGAGTTGGTGAGGGCTCGGATTGATGTGCGTTAGTGAGTCTCATCTCATTCATGGCATGACATGATATATTCCAACATGAATTGAAAATTCTTGCATTGGAATGGATATTGGTTGTGTGTTGTTGCATGTATACATTCATATGCACTTAGGTGAGGATTAGCCTCTGTAGGAAATATTCTACTGGGCGTTGGCTCACCCTATACGGGAACATATTTCAGGTACGGGGCATATTCCGATGGATGACACACATTCTGGACCTCAAGAATGAAGAAAAGCCAGTTTGTGGCTTTCGAAAATAAGTTTTGTATAAAAACTTTGGTTTAATTCCATTTTGACATATAAATGTATGGAATGGGTTGTATTAGACTTGGATGAATCATGTATAATGTAGAAAATATCTATATACATGTTTGGGATGAATTTAGAAAGGTTTGGAGTGGATTGAAAATCGAAAACATATTAAATAGGGAAAAATGGGCTCAGCGTATCGATACGCGTATCGGTACGTTGAGGTCCAGTGAGCCATGCGTACCAGTACACCACTGGTACACTTTGGCAGATTTTGATTTTTTTTTTATTTTTCTTCTAGGGTCTTGGGCTATGCATCCTTTAGTTCCAATGATACAAATGGACCTTAAATGAGATATATATTGGGGTACGTAGAACCTCAATAGGATGGAATGACTAATGAAACACCAGTGTTACGTGTGAGTTTGAAATTCCGGTAATGGGATAATATTTGAGTGATGTTGGATCGAACGGTATTCACAGGCTTTTTTGCGGGTTGACGGATGGTCAACGGGACCCCCGTTTTTAGGGGCGTCACAGCTTGGTATCAGAGCATAAGTAAATGGATTACCTATGGCTTGATGGGCATTGGGTTTAGACCATTGCATGCATTGTACATCTCATCTTATGTGTTTGCGTTTTGTTACATGATTACGTGCTACGGGATTATGCGAATGATATATACAGGGTAAAATGTATATGGAAAGAAACACTAGGGTTAGAAAACATAACTTTAGGGGTTGGAATAGAAATGAACGGGATGATTCATGGTATAAATGTCTACTAGTGTGTGGCATTGACTCTACTAGTGAAACAAGGAGATAAATCTCAATGTTTCAAGTTTGGTCCCTATCATGGGATACTAATTAAATGCTCTATCTGGCATGTGTGTACATGTCAACTAGAGAAAGGGGACATCGGAGTGGAGGGAATAATAACCAACCACCACCGGCTTTCGACCAACAAGCCTTAGTGGAGGCTATTGGTACAACGGCTGCTACCATAGCACAGGCTGTGCTACGGCTACCACCATTGCACAGACTGGTGCAGGTGGAGGACAAGGAGGCTGAAACAACCTCCGGAAGTTCAAGGTGCATCAGCCTCCGATCTTCGTGGGAGGGGCGGACTGTGTGGTGGCTGACCATTAGTTCCGGCAAGTTGATAAGATATTGAGGGCTATGGAGGTCACCTCCGACACCACCAAGATAACCCTAGCAACATTTCAGCTGGAGGGAGAATCCCAATTATGGTGGGATTGGGTGAAGGACTCCAAGAACTTGAAGGCTATGACTTGGGTAGAGTTCACGGAACTCTTCATGGTAAAGTACTTCCCGGTGGCCGCAAGACATGCAAAGGCCCGGGAGTTTTTAGACTTGAGACAAGGAACGATGTTGATGATGAAATACGTGGCTAAGTTCACAGAATTAACATGTTTCGCCAACGATTACGTGGCTACCAATGTGGCCAAGGTGAAAAAGTTTGAGGATGGGCTGAAGTTGTCCATTCGAGATGAAATTATGGGTCTTCTTCTGCAAGACTTGGACTCGATGGTCACCACAGCTATGACCATTGAGAGGGAGGTAGAAGATGCATGGAACATCCACAAAACAGGTGTTAAAGATAAGAAGAAGGAGTGTCAATCCTCTTCTTCTACCTTGGGGAAGAAACATATGACTTCTACTCCACAAGGATTCCAAGGACATGGTTGTGGCTCTCAAGGCCAAGGCCAAGGTCAACCCTCCCAAGGTAGGAGAAATCAAAGACCGTCCTATCAGGCAGGCCGAAGGACTTGCTATCATTGCAATCGATCAGGGCATATGAGGCGGGATTCTCCTCAGCAGCAAGGATCCCAAAGCTACGGAACATCTCAGTCCTAGACTTTGGTGGGGCAATCACAGACTCAATACATTCCTCCCTACCCCACCATGGGCCAGGGGAGCCAGTATCAGTTCTAGGGCGCTGCACAAGACGCTACTACTTCTCGTGCGGGAACTCCACAATCAGGCCAGATGGGCCAGAGTATAGGTCGAGGTTAAGGCCAGGGATCACAAGTCGGGACTTTGGGAACCCAGGGGCGTGTCTATGCCATGGTGCCATAGATTGAGTCGACAGATCCATCGGTGATACAGGGTACATTCCTACTCTCTCGCTTATGGGCTAGAGTGTTATTTGATTCTAGTGCGTCGCATTCATTTATTGCTACATCATGTGTGAAAGACTTGGGTTTAGAGGTTGAGACCTTGGAAAAGCCATTGCATGCGAGTTCTCCCCTAAGAGCTAGGGTGAGAGTTGATCAGATATGTTGGGGCTGTGAGTTAGAGATCTCGGGGATTTTACTCACCGTGGACCTTAGGGTCATGGACATGTCAGAGTTTGATGTGATCCTTGGGATGGATTGGTTGGCAGCACATCGGGTCATCATTGATTGTGATAGGAAGAGGGTCATTGCTTACACACCTGATGGTGTCTGTTTTAAGTTCTAGGGGGAAAAACATGATGTTTTATCCCAAGTCGTGTATGACTCTAGATGGCACAGACAGATGATGGGTTGGCTAGCAAGCCTTACACTAGAGAATGAGGTGAGACAGGGTTTGGGTCTACCTCAGGTTGTATGTGAGTATGAGGATATTTTTTAGGATAAATTATCAGGATTACCTCCACATAGGGATGTAGACTTAGTATTGAGTTACATCCGGATAAATCACCCATTTCTATGACTCTACATAGGATGGCACCAGCTGAGTTGCAAGAACTCAAGGTCCAATTGTAAGAATTATTGGACAATGGATTCATTAGACTGAGCACTTCACCTTAGGGCACTCTGGTGTTGTTTGCCAAGAAGAAGGACAAAACCCTTCGACTATGCATAGACTACCGGCAGTTGAATAGGGTTACTATCAAGAATAGATACCCTTTGCCGAGGATTGATGACTTATTTGATCAGTTGAGAGGAGCGCAGGTCTACTCCAAGATAGATCTCTGCATCGGTTACCATCAGTTGAGGGTTAGAGAGACGAATATCCCTAAGACAACGTTTAAGACATGGTATGGGCATTTTGAGTTCACAGTAATGCCATTCGGATTGACGAATACTCTAGTGGCATTCATGGATCTCATGCATAGGGTGTTTCAGCCATACCTAGCTCAGTTTGTTGTAGTATTTGTTGACGACATCTTGATCTACTCCAAGTTTGAGGAGGAACATGAGGGTCATTTGAGGGTCGTTCTCCAGATGTTGAGAGATCATCAGTTGTACGCCAAGTTCAGCAATTGTGAATTTTGGCTTACGGAGATGAAATTTTTGGGACATGTGGTGTCGACTTCGGGTGTAACTGTGGACCCGGAGAAGGTTGAAGCAGTTATGAATTGGAAGAGGCTGAAGTCAGTCTTCGAGATACGCAGTTTCTTGGGATTGGCAGGGTACTATAGGAGGTTCATTGAGGACTTCTCTCGATTAGCTGGTCCCATGACCAAGTTGACTCAGAAAGAGGTCAAGTTTGAGTGGAATGATACTTGTGAGAAGACATTCCTAGATTTGAAGAGGAGGCATACATCAATTCCTATTTTGCTAGTTCCGGAAAGGGGACAGAGGTATACAGTATATTGTGATGCCTCGAAAGATGGACTCGGCTGTGTATTGATGCAGTCCAGGAGGATGGTGGCTTACGATTCTCGGTAGTTAAAGAATCACGAGCAGAATTTCCCCACACATGACATGGAGTTGGCAGCCATTATTTTTGCTTTGAAGGCTCGGCGCCACTACCTATATGGTGAGCAATTTGAGGAGTTTTCTGACCACAAAAGTCTAAAGTGCATCTTTACACAGCGGGACCTCAATATAAGACAACGCAGGTGGATAGAGTTTCTAGAGGACTACGACTTCACTTTGCATTACCAACCCGGTAAGGCAAATGTGGTGGCTGATGCACTCAGCCTGAAGTCACGGGGAGTCTTAGCTAGTGTAGCTTCCCAGGGGTGGCAGATGCTCGAGACTGTAGGACAGTTCGGGCTACGCTATAGAGATCAGACTCAGGGTACTTTAGGGAGTTTGGTGGCTACACCTTCCCTACTAAGCAGAGTGATTGAGTTCCAAGGACAGCATACAGAATTATCATTCATCAGGGACCGAGTACGGTTAGGTACTGGTGACGAGGGCTGGGCCATTCACCCGGATGATAGTCTTCGATTTGGGAGAAGGATTGTGGTTTCCCAGTCTATGGAACTCAGAGAGGAGGTTCTGAGAGAGTTACACTGTTCTCAATTTGCTGTACATCTAGGTGGCACGAAGATGTACCATGATCTTCGTCGCTAGTATTATTGGAATGGAATAAAGAGAGACGTTGGAGACTTTGTCAGATGATGTCTCACGTGTCAGCATGTCAAGGCTGAACACCAAAGACCAGTTGGGTTACTCCAGCCTTTGGAGGTGGCTGAGTGGAAGTGGGAGCATGTCTTGATGGATTTTGTGACTCACTTTCCACGGACATTGCGGGGACATAACGCGGTGTGGGTGATAGTGGACCGGCTTACGAAGTCAGCGCACTTTTTGGCGGTGCAAATGACCTTCACACTAGGGGAATTCTACAGGTTATATATACGGAAGATTGTCCGGTTGCATGGGGTGCCCGTATTTATAGTATCGAATCGAGAGCCTAGGTTTACGACTCATTTTTGGGAGAGTTTCCAGCGAGCCATGGGGACACAGTTGATGATGAGCATTGTTTTTCAACCCCAGACAGACGGTTAGTCTAAAAGGACTATCCAGACGTTAGAGGACTTGCTACGGGCATGCGTCCTAGATCTCAAAGATAGCTGGGAAGATCACTTGCCCTTGGTAGAGTTCGCCTACAACAACAATTACTAGGCGAGTATAGAGATGGCACCCTATGAGGCATTATATGGAAGGCCGTATCAATCTCCGATTTGTTGGACGGAGGTGGGAGAGAGACCCTCTACGGGTCCTGACATGGTTAGAGACACCTCGGAGAAGGTGGACTTAATACGAAAGCGTCTTCTCACGGCTCAGAGTCGACAGAAGAGCTATGTTGACAGACAGCGGCGACCTCTAGAGTTTAAGGTAGGAGATCATGTCTTCTTGAAGGTGTTACCTAAAAGAAGAGTTGTTAGGTTTGGTAAGCGGGGAAAGCTGTTACTGAGGTATATCGGGCCCTTCGAGGTACATGAGAGGATTGGTGCAGTTTCTTACCAGTTGGGATTACCGCTAAATCTATTGGGTGTTCACGCGGTATTCCATGTCTTTATGCTCCAGAAATACACCCCGGATTCGACTCATGTGGTGGATTGGGGAGAGCTTGTGGTTGATGCTGATGGGACCTTTGAGGAGGGACTGATGCGCATCGTGGATAGCCGGGATCAAATTTTGTGAGGCAAGACCGTGAGGCTAGTGAAGGTGTTGTGGCAGCACCGGGGAGTGGAAGAGGCAACATGGGAGCATGAAGATACCATATGTACCAGTTATCTTTTCCTATTAAATGATAAAGGTACATTATTATAATCTTGTAGTATTATACGACTGTTGTATATGCATCTGATTGTATGTGCATGTGCATGTGAATTTTCGACACAAAATTTTTTAAGGGGGGAAGAATGTAAAACCTGGGAAATTTTGAACTTTTTCAGAAAAAGGGCAAAATGGTAATTTGCCACTGTAATACGGATTTAAAATCAGTATTTTTCTTGAGCTCGGATGACAAAACGGACCTCACCGTTGGATTCGTACTGTGAAATTGAGTTACCACGTCAATTTTTGTCGAATTCTAAGATAGTCAGATTTTACATGTTTTTCGAGACAATTGGGTGACAAATGAACTTTTAAACGTCCCCAAAAATAGAATATATAAAATTTCCTTACAATTGGATGAAATTTCAAATAAAATTAATTTGAACTAAAAACAGAATTTAATTAAGTCGTTTCAGGTTAAAAACGGATCCGAAGTAATAAACGAGCGGGGCGATGTGGACCGGGAAATTAAAGTATAAATGGGGGCAAAATATTTGAAAATTCAGATATTTTACCTATTTGGCAGGCTGTGTTCAGGTGTGTGAAGAGAGAAAAGAGAGAGAAGAGAGAAAATAAAGAATTTCTGCCTTTCTCCTTCGATTTCTGGAGTTCCGTCGGTTGGAATCCGTCGAATTAAGAGTTAAAGTTGATCTACGCAGCAACGGCTACACGTACGTACCAAGAATGAAGGATTTCACCAAAGATTCAAGAGGCGGATTTTGGGAAAATCAAAGGTTTGGGGCTTGGGAGTGTTTTTCAAGCTTTCTCCCTTTCTTTTACGCTCCAAGAGGTAGGGTTTCTCCTACCTTGGTTCATTTCTTACCTAGGATGTAATATGTTATTGGTAAGGGTATAAAATAACCTAGGTCACTTGACTAAGGTTGTGGAAAATAGGCAAAAATGAGTATGAAAATGGCCTAGACCAATTCCTAGCTAAGTTTGGTATAAGGAATGTACTTGTGTAATTCCTTGAAACTTGATATCTTGAGCATGCTATGTGTTTTATAGTGCTTATAAATGAAGTGTATTATGACATGAGTTATGTATAATATGCTTGTGAAGGATTGTTGGTATATAAATGTTGATATATGTTAGTTGATTTATTAACATGATAATGAATTTTGGTGATTATATACATGTGATATAGATTTCCATGACACATGTGGAGATGTGTGGTTTAATTTGGCTCATTGGCACACATTGCATATTGAGTATGACATAGACATTGCAATGGTGCACTACATTGCATTTGTATAGAGAATACGCATCCATGGTTGGATTAATCACCATACTCGATGTTTGATGGGTGAGCTCGGGAAAGTGAGGTTGAATATCCTATTGAGTCGCACGATTGCATATGTGAAAAAATTGTGTCGAGTATAGCAAGAAGGGCTAGACGCTCATACACTTCCCTGTGGTGAAATTCTAGAGAAGTGTAATAGCGTACGGAGCTAGTCGGTGTGATTCCAGAATCCGAAACCCAACAAAGACACATGATTTTGTAATACAAATATTTCATTTGATGGGAAACATCCATGAATGAAGTGGTTTTATAAATATATAGTTGGTGTTTCAAAAATGATCATTTGTTGTATTTCATCAGTGATAAAGGTTTTACACTTGCATTGCATAGTATGGTAAGAGCCGGTGAGGGCTCAGGTTGATGTGCGTGAGTGAGTCTCATCTCATTCATGACATGACATGATAGATTCCAACATGAATTGCATATTCTTGTATTGGAATGAATATTGGTTGTGTGTTGTTACATGTATACATTCATATGCACTTAGGTAGAGAGTAGCCTCTGTAGGAAATATTCTACTAGACGTTGGCTCACCCTATATGGGAACACATTTCAGGTACGGGGCATATTCCAGTGGATGACACACATTTGGGACCTTGAGAATGAAGAAAAGCTGGTTTGTGGCTTTTGAAAATAAGTTTTGTATAAAAACTTAGGTTTAATTCTATTTTGACAAGTGAATGTATGGAATGAGTTGTAATAGACTTAGATGAATCATGTATAATATAGAAAATATCTTTATACATGTTTGGGATTAATTTAGAAAGCTTTGTAGTGGATTGAAAATCGAAAACAGATGAAACAGGGAAAAATGGGCACAGCGTACCAGTACACTTTGACAGATTTTGAATTTTTTTTTTATTTTTCTTCCAGGGTCTTGGGCTATGTATCCTTTAGTTCCATTGATACAAATGAACTTTAAATGAGATATATATTGAGGTACATAGAACCTCAATAGGATTAAATGACTAATCAAATACGGGTGTTACGTGTGAGTTTGAAATTCTGATAATGGGATAATATTAGCGTGATGTCAGATCCAACGGCATTCACGGGCATTTCTGCGGGTTGACGGGTGGTCAACAGGACTCCCGGTTTTAAGAGTGTCACAACCTTTTCTTCTTTTCCTTCAATTTCATATCCTTGCATTTGATACATATAAATTTATTCTTTAAGTGTAGCATTAAGAAAAGTGGTCTTAACGTCCATTTGATTTAACTCTAGGTCTAGTATGCAACCAAGGACATACTATTTGTGATGCCCCTAAAACCGGGGGTCTTGTTGACCTTCCGTCAACCCGCGAAAATTCTCGTGGTTGTTGCATAACCCGACATCACGTCTATCACATCCCTATAACCGGGATTACAACCCAAACGAGGAGCTGTGTTTCCTTTAATTCATTTAATCCCATCGAGGTTCAACATACCCCAATGTATCTCATTTAAAGTCCATTAGTGTCATTGGAACCAGAGAACACATAGCCCAAAAGCATGACAATGCATTCTTAAAATTTTAGATTTTTGGAAAACCTTCTGGAAGGTTTTGTGTAGACCTTCCAAAAGGTTTTACTCACTGGAAAAATCCTTTTGGAAGGTTTTATCGAACTTCCAGAAGGTTTTTTCTACTAGATAACAATTTACATTAACTTTCCGGAAGGTTTTCTTCAACCTTCCGGAAGGTTTTGCCTGCTGGACCAAAAGTCTGCATTAACCTTCCGGAAGGTTGTTGCGACCTTCCGGAAGGTTTTGCCCAGAATTTTATGCCTCTTTAGTTTTTCATTTCCAATTCACTCAAAACCTTTCCAAATCCATCCCAAACATGTATAAAGATATTTTCTACATTATACATGATTCATACAAGTCTATTACAACCCGTTCCATACAATTCACATGCCAAAATGGAATTTAAAACAAAATTTTTACATAAACTCAGTTCAAGAGCCACAACCCGGCTCTTCTTCACCTTTGAGGTCCCGAATGTGTGTCATCCACCGGAATATGTCCTGTACCTGAAATGTTTCCCGTAAAGGGTGAGCCAAAGCCCAGTAGAGTATTTCCTACGAGGGCTACTCCCCAACCTAAGTGCATATGCAATGTTCACTTGCAACATTTAACAACAACAATTATTCCAACCAACACTTAAGCAAGTCAAGGTTGAAATCTAACATACCATGTCATGGATTAAGATGATGCTCATTCATACAATTTACCCGAGTCCTTCCCGGCTCCACAACACATGCAATGCCAATGTGTATTAAAACCGAGCTTTTTTAACTCCGACTATTTACCTTTATCCCATGCTATGCAGTGAGTATCAACACAGGGTTTTCCAAGCCCCCGCCATTTGTGTTACACACCCAATGGCTAACTAAAATCTTTGGGTCTTTCTTGGGGTGGGTATTTATAGACTTACACCAACGGTCACCCAACCGACACGAAATTCATGGAATTCCACCAATGGCTNTTTAATTCATTTAATCCCATCGAGGTTCAACATACCCCAATGTATCTCATTTAAAGTCCATTAGTGTCATTGGAACCAGAGAACACATAGCCCAAAAGCATGACAATGCATTCTTAAAATTTTAGATTTTTGGAAAACCTTCTGGAAGGTTTTGTGTAGACCTTCCAAAAGGTTTTACTCACTGGAAAAATCCTTTTGGAAGGTTTTATCGAACTTCCAGAAGGTTTTTTCTACTAGATAACAATTTACATTAACTTTCCGGAAGGTTTTCTTCAACCTTCCGGAAGGTTTTGCCTGCTGGACCAAAAGTCTGCATTAACCTTCCGGAAGGTTGTTGCGACCTTCCGGAAGGTTTTGCCCAGAATTTTATGCCTCTTTAGTTTTTCATTTCCAATTCACTCAAAACCTTTCCAAATCCATCCCAAACATGTATAAAGATATTTTCTACATTATACATGATTCATACAAGTCTATTACAACCCGTTCCATACAATTCACATGCCAAAATGGAATTTAAAACAAAATTTTTACATAAACTCAGTTCAAGAGCCACAACCCGGCTCTTCTTCACCTTTGAGCTCCCGAATGTGTGTCATCCACCGGAATATGTCCTGTACCTGAAATGTTTCCCGTAAAGGGTGAGCCAAAGCCCAGTAGAGTATTTCCTACGAGGGCTACTCCCCAACCTAAGTGCATATGCAATGTTCACTTGCAACATTTAACAACAACAATTATTCCAACCAACACTTAAGCAAGTCAAGGTTGAAATCTAACATACCATGTCATGGATTAAGATGATGCTCATTCATACAATTTACCCGAGTCCTTCCCGGCTCCACAACACATGCAATGCCAATGTGTATTAAAACCGAGCTTTTTTAACTCCGACTATTTACCTTTATCCCATGCTATGCAGTGAGTATCAACACAGGGTTTTCCAAGCCCCCGCCATTTGTGTTACACACCCAATGGCTAACTAAAATCTTTGGGTCTTTCTTGGGGTGGGTATTTATAGACTTACACCAACGGTCACCCAACCGACACGAAATTCATGGAATTCCACCAATGGCTCCGCGTACACCGACACACTTTATGGGCTCTCATACCAACAGAAGTGCATATCCAAATACTAGATCTCTCACCCGAGGGATAGTCTAACCCTTTTTATTACCCCGACCTAAGTCTTTTTCATGCAACCGTGCGACTTAGTCGGACATTCAATCCAACTTTCCCAAGCCCACCCATCATCTACTCATGTGGTGTTTGATGCTAACCATGCACCCACACCTGTAAATGCGATGTCTACGTTCATATGCAATGTAATGCATCATTGCTATTTCAACATCATGCCCACATATGATGAATGTCATATGAGCAGTTTTAAACCACATGTCTACATGTTCCATGGAGGTTCATATCATATGCTTATAAATTCCATAAATAATCACAATGTCAATATCTCAATGAGCAAATATTAACATTTCTTTCTAACACATTTTCTAAGCATGTTATACATCATCATGTCATAACAACTTAATCCACACATAGGCATTTTGGCAAACACCTTCAAGGCAACAATTCATATTATCACATAAGAATTTTCACCTCATTCACAAAGCATAATATAAGACATATAGCATGCCCTCATAACACCCATTTTTCATAGAATTACGCAATAATTGCAACCCAGCAATTCCAATCTAGGAATTTTACTTAATTTGGGTCAAATTTAAATATCCAATTCACCAATCACCCAATTTCATCCATTTTCACAACCATAGACAAGTGATATAAGTAGCTATTCATCTACCCATTGCATATAACACCCTAGGTTGTAAAATGAACCCACGTAGGAAGGAACCCTACCTCTTGAAGCGTAAACCCACTTGGTAGAAGCCCTCAAGAATCTAATTATCGCCCCAAGCCCTTGATTCCACCAAGCTTGGTTTTGAAACTTTGGTGAAATCCCTCGTTTTTGGTGTGATCTTGTAGCCCTCAACGAAGAGACCGACTTTTGTTCTTGCCCCGAGTAGATTTGAGCACTGTAGCCTCCTAGATCGTAGAGAGAAGGTGGAGAACTTCTCTTGCTTCCCTCTCCTCTTTCCTCAAGTTAAAACGGCTGAAGAATGGGGGAAAATCTGATTTTTTTCTCCTATTTATACCCTTCATGCGCCACATGACCTTTTTATTTTCGGGTCCATTTTCATCCCGAAACGATTAAATTTAGTCCTAGTTCAAGTTCAAATTAATTTTATTTTAATTTGCCTTTAATTATTTTTTAAATTTCAAAATTTTATTAGAAATCCCGTTTTTGGGTCACCCGAGACTCGACCGTCTCGTAAAACGCAAAAAATTTGACTATCTCGGAATTCGATGAAATTTGACGTCGTAACTAGATTTTGCGAGACGAATCTAATGGTGAGGTCCGTTTCATCATCTGAGATCTAGAAAAATTCAAGTTTTCAACCCGTACTGTAGCAACAAAAATTACCGTTTTACCCTTGTTTACAAAATTTAAATTTACATGGTTTTACACTATTCTTATTGAAGTAAATTTAGCTATGGGAGAATGTATTTCATCATAATATATTATTTAATTTTGTGTCTCAGCTATTAGTCTAGCTTTATATTTATCGATGAATCTATCCAATTTAAATATCTTTTTAAGGATCCATTTACATTCAATTACTTTTCTTTCTTTTCGTAAATCAACTAGCTCCCAAAATTTATTTTGTTGTATAGATTCTATTTCTTCTTTAATTTCTTCTCTCTATTTTGAATGATCTATTGAATTCATAACATCATTAAAATTAATACGATCATTTGAAATTTTTTCACTATTGAATGTATAATAATCTTTTAAATAATTAGGTGGATGTCTTTTTCTTTGAATTCTAGTTAGAGTATCCTTGGGTGGATTTTCTTTTATTTTTTGCTCTTGTGGTTGTATATTTTTATTTTGCTTTATAATGTCAATTAGTTCAACCATTTTATCAATTCATCTTAACATGGGCAGAACTACCCAAACGTTTAAGTGTGAAAGACTTGGTTTGTACACATCCAAATTTTATATGGTGTCATTCATATTGTTCCAGAGGGTACTCTATTAAGAATATAAATAGTGATAGAAATAACCTCACCCCAAAATATAGTACTAAAGTGTACATGAATAAGCATAAATCTAACCATGTCAACAAGTATTATATTTCTCCTTTTGACTACACCATTTTGTTGATGTGTATAAGAAATTTTTAATTGATGTATTATTCCATTTTAATTTTCAATGGGAATGCAAAATCGACTCAATTCATTCATCCAATGGTTTCTCAGTATTTGATTGATTCGTAGAAAATGAGGGACTAATGTGGGTGTGTTGGGCACAAGCATACCCCGTGACAAGTCTATGGTGTATCAAGAGCCCACACTCACGTCTGCACTCAACCTAGTCAAACCAAACACTTTACACTACGAGGAAGAATAAAAGAGAGTAGATTTCATATACCCAATATGAAATTCCCCTAGGATTAGCCAACTAAAAGTCTAGCTACTCATAGTAAAAGCAAGAACCAACATAAAGTAAAGAGACATGGTAGTGAAATGGAACATGAAACTTTTATTAATGCAAGAAAAGGTTTAAACTACGAGATTAAAGTCATTTATAACCAAATCACAAAGCTTGATGAGAAAAATACCGAAATGGAAAAATGGAAATGCTAAAATACTTCACTAAGCTTGATTACAACTTTAATAAAAGAGTTTAAATTGCAAGAGGTAAAGATTACAAGTAAAATAAAGCTTACTACAGTGAAAATGGTGAAGAGAATGTGAAAACCCAACTTTGTTTCTCTAGAACTTCATGTTTATCTTGGAGTTTTTCTCTCTAAAAGCATGTAATATCTAAAAAAGGGTAAGACTCCTTAAAATTCTTGAATCCCCCTTTCCTTTAGCCTATGTGAACTAAGTTGCAATAAGTGGGGAGAGGTTGGACACTTGAACAATCAAAAACAGGCCAAGCATGCTCCTCCCATGCTTTCCCAACAACCCATCTTCTCTATCTTGCTTCTTTCCTCTCTCTTATTTGAAATCTGACTTTAGGGGTTAGGAGAGCGTCACAGGGTGTCAATTGTTTCAGGTTATGGTTTGTATAACATGAAGTGGGCCCCCAGAGCAGGTGGAGTCATGTGAGCAAGTTTCTGGCAAAACTGGGCAAAACCTACAAGTAGAACGTAAGAAATTCTACCGGTAGGTTTTTTCTAGTAAGTTTTTCTACCGGTAGGTTTTTGTATGGTTGAGGTAGAAGAATTCCTATACCATTTTCTACCAGTAGGTTTTGGATCTTCTACTAGTAGATTTTGACTAACTTCTACCGGTAGATTTTGGTTGACTTCTACCGGTACGTTTCGTCCTACTTTGGGATTTTCTTGGTTCCTTGAGGTTCCAAGCCATCCGTTAAGCTTTCTTTTCTTCCCCATTGCCTTTGAGCACTTGATGGGAGGATTTATGCATGACCTTACATGCTCTTTACCTACAATCACACGAAGCTCCTTAATTGTGAGTTTGAAAGCATTTTTCCCAATTTTCAACACAAAACAAGCAATAAGGGTGCAAAAGAGATACATAACATGCAATATTCTATACTCATCACACCCCCCAACTTGAGTTTTTCTATTCCATAGCAAACTTTATTTTCAAACTACAATACATAAAAACAACAATTCCATTCATGTTAAATAGTTCACCAATCAACAAAATACTCAAATCATAATGCAATTATGTAAATGAAGTTGGGGCAAATTGAAACAAATAAAATATGGATATTGAAACAAAAAGAACGACCTGTGATCCTAGAGACTCTTTTACTAGGCCGACTACCACTAAACCACTTATGTGCAATCTACCAAAAACAACAAAACAAGAGTGGTCTCACTACTCCTCTGCATCATCACCTTACTCCTCATCATCGGACTCTTCCTCGTCATCTCCCTCCTCATCATCGGACTCCTCCACCTCTAAGACAATCGAGCTCGTGGGTTCAAAAGTGGATGGCCCAGAAGTGGAAGATGGTGGCACTAAGGGGAGAGGCACTCTTGGGAAAGTCATCTTGAAGATCTTAGAGACCATCAGCACCAGTAGTTGCATAGTCCCACCGAAGTCATCCAACCATCCCTCTATCGCACTAAGGCACTGGGAGACCATCTGGGGTAACGGTGGGTGGCGCATATGTAAAGGGTCTAGTTGTAGATGGCTCAGCTCTCGGTGGCCTCCCCCTCTCTTCCCTCTGGGCCAACCCTATTGTCATGGCCAACATCTTTATACTGATAGACTTGCCTATAGCTCCAAACTTCGGTAGGAGGTTCACATCGGTAAGGCTGCCCTTGACTTTGTTAAGGAGGCAGATCTTTGTGACAAGGTGGGCATAAAGGAGATTCTCTTTCGGCTTACGAGCTTAGGCATACTTCTTCATCACCTCCCAGATCATGAAAATGATATCCATCCTCTTGCCCATCATGAAAGCATAGAGAAGGGTTAGCTTATCTTTCCCTGGAGTCTTCTCCACTCCCCGAGGTAGCAAATTGTAATGTAGAACCTAGTTCATTACCCCGTAGGAATGCTTGAGTGCTCCAACTTAGATTTTTCTATTAAACTACATCAGGTTCTCATACATCAAGCTTGCGTATTGCTGAAGTGATTTCGGCCCTTAGGTGTTGTGAGGATAGACCATGGTGTTGGGAGGTGGTTTCTGGTAATGCAATGCATCTGCAATGACTCCAAGTGTGATCTCCATTCCCTTCCTTCTCACGTTAGTCTTTAACAAAACTACATCCTCATCTACCACCTTCAACATTTGGTAGAACTCCCAACACATGAGGAGGACATAACCCCCCATGGGCTCGAACCAGATATCAATGTCATGGTCCTCTATCACTTGGATCACTTCATCATTTGGCTCGAGGGTAGGCCTATCCAAATGTCGCTCGCACGTCACATATTTCTCCTCTATGCTCTTCGTGCAAGCATTATTATTTTTCTTTTTTCATCGTTCCCCACCACTGGGGCTTGCCCCCGTAGTCCTCTTTCGGGATCCCGTTCTCGTGGATGGTGGAGAACCAGCACCTATTTGCTTGGTTCATGCCATAACAATAAAAAATGCTACAAGGGCAACAAAAGACAACAATCAACCCCTTTGTTCATCAAAAAGATCAAATGAAGCGTGGGAAGACTTACCCAATCAAGCCATTCCTTTGAATTCCAAGCTTGGGCTGAGAATAGAGGTCTTTGATAGATTTGGGAAGCTTTGTGGATGAAAAGAGGGTTTTTGTGGTCAAAAGTCAACAAAGTGAGAAGTAATCACTATGAATCACAACTTTGGGAAAGATAATCGGGTGATTTGATGAGTGCCCAGAAGTTCTTTAAGTATTTGGAAGGTTTTGAGGGAGAGGGGAAGGTTTTTAAGGATGAGATGAGTGAGGAATGTGAAGGGTTTCACCAAAAATTCTGATTTAAAACCCTTATTTTTGAATTTTTGGGAAAACCTATCGGTAGAACGTAAAAAACCTACCAGTAGAACAGTGCACTAGAAAAAATCTATCGGTAGGTTTTTGTTAACTTCTACTGGTAGTTTTCAACTTTTTTCAAAAAAAAATTTGTGCTCACTTCCTCACCTCCACTCCAAGTTTATTCAACTCCCACACATTCTAATGACCTATTTACAACCTCAATTACACAAAAAACCTGACCCATGCTAGTGAACCACAAATGTGTGACCATGCCCAAATTCATTTACGAAATTATAAATTCAACAACAAAATGAACACCTAATATATAATGCACAAATTGAAATACAAAAGACATTCCTATTCCTTTCTCACATCTAAATTTTGAGCAATGCTCCCCTATCCTACAAGCACAAGGTTGCCTGATAAAATTTTTCAAACTCCCAAACTAAGCACACATGAATTTCATCATGGCTTTAAATGCTATTGTAGAGTATACACCTACACATTTTGTTTTCAAACTCGTGTGTGTGTGTGAGATGCACATGTAATTTAACCATTTAATCAACAAAATTCACATTCACTTAGCTATCCAAATTCAGTTTAGATGTAAAACTCACCAAGGGTTTCTCTCAAAAATGAATAACTCTATAATTGTCCTGGCAAGCTCTCCATGTGTATATGTGAGATAGAATCTTGTGCTCCAACCAAAATACTCACATATAATCTAAAAAAGATGTGAATGCAAACAATTGAAACAACCTTGACATAATCTTATGAATGTAATGTTAGGACATTAGATAGCAAAACCAACTTTTCTTTTCATTTAAAGTGTACTCTCACCATGCTTTCTCTAGATCATTTAGGGCTTTCAAGGGTTGTAATGAGGCCTTCGGGTGATATTTGGACTAAGTGAAACGAATGGTAGAGGGATACAAAAAGGGTTATTTCGAGAGTATAACCTTTATTATCAAAAATCTCTTTTTTGTGGAATTTTCAACTTTACACCTTCACTTCACTTCTATGTCTCTTTTTTCCTTCTTTCCTTAACATTTTTTTCTACTTTTTTTTCTTTTCTTTTTCAACCCACCTCTTCTCATTTTCTTGGATTCTTCTCTTCTTTTTCATTCAATGCCATTCATCCATTTTTTGGGTTTCCTCTCCACATTTCCNTTTCAACTTTTTTCAAAAAAAAATTTGTGCTCACTTCCTCACCTCCACTCCAAGTTTATTCAACTCCCACACATTCTAATGACCTATTTACAACCTCAATTACACAAAAAACCTGACCCATGCTAGTGAACCACAAATGTGTGACCATGCCCAAATTCATTTACGAAATTATAAATTCAACAACAAAATGAACACCTAATATATAATGCACAAATTGAAATACAAAAGACATTCCTATTCCTTTCTCACATCTAAATTTTGAGCAATGCTCCCCTATCCTACAAGCACAAGGTTGCCTGATAAAATTTTTCAAACTCCCAAACTAAGCACACATGAATTTCATCATGGCTTTAAATGCTATTGTAGAGTATACACCTACACATTTTGTTTTCAAACTCGTGTGTGTGTGTGAGATGCACATGTAATTTAACCATTTAATCAACAAAATTCACATTCACTTAGCTATCCAAATTCAGTTTAGATGTAAAACTCACCAAGGGTTTCTCTCAAAAATGAATAACTCTATAATTGTCCTGGCAAGCTCTCCATGTGTATATGTGAGATAGAATCTTGTGCTCCAACCAAAATACTCACATATAATCTAAAAAAGATGTGAATGCAAACAATTGAAACAACCTTGACATAATCTTATGAATGTAATGTTAGGACATTAGATAGCAAAACCAACTTTTCTTTTCATTTAAAGTGTACTCTCACCATGCTTTCTCTAGATCATTTAGGGCTTTCAAGGGTTGTAATGAGGCCTTCGGGTGATATTTGGACTAAGTGAAACGAATGGTAGAGGGATACAAAAAGGGTTATTTCGAGAGTATAACCTTTATTATCAAAAATCTCTTTTTTGTGGAATTTTCAACTTTACACCTTCACTTCACTTCTATGTCTCTTTTTTCCTTCTTTCCTTAACATTTTTTTCTACTTTTTTTTCTTTTCTTTTTCAACCCACCTCTTCTCATTTTCTTGGATTCTTCTCTTCTTTTTCATTCAATGCCATTCATCCATTTTTTGGGTTTCCTCTCCACATTTCCCTTTCTTCATGATTAATCACAGTCAGTCTTGGAACAACCAAGGTGTGGTAATTGTAATCATTTTGCACTGACTTGCTAAAACATGTGGCATGGAAACAAATTTTCAATTAAGGCTCAATCACAGCACTAGGGATAAATTTTTCACAAGAAAAAGGCTAAGGCTATGCGCAATTCAAAGATGGCCTAAGATTCTCTCTAGATAAGCATAGGGAGACATATTGGCATTTGAAGACAGTCAATCAACTATCCACATGCACTCAAAGCAAAGCAACTATATTGAAATTATTGAATAAATTTCGAATTTAAAAAATTGTTTCTTTGAGTAAATGTAAGTTCCCTCCAACAAGGATTGACACTAAAGCTCACATGTGTACTTACTTCATCTCTACTATGTATGTCAAGTTCTAAAATGTGAATCCCATCCGTAAATTGCCAAAATTATGCATTCAAGGTGCACTATGGTTGAGTTTGAACGAAAACAAATATGTGATACTCTGGCATATGATAAACTTCTATGATGTGCTCATGTAATCAACGTTCAAAGTGAAGATCTAACTATTAGCAAACGTATAACACTTTAAATAGGGGAACATGGTTCAACATTCAAGTATCTTTCACAAAAAACCTTTAATTGTTTCATATTTTCAACTATTCTATACAAAAAATTGGTAGAATATGTAAACGGTGCATTTCACCGCAAAATGGTATTATAAACAAAAATTTGGTGTATTAGACAAATGGTGCACCTCACCCCTCAACTTTAACTATTCATTGTCCTTAATGCAACAAAAAGATATGGAATGCAATGATAGACTTAAAATAATACGAGAAGGATAACAGAACACCTCGCAGCGAGCTTTGACAAAAACACCACTATCTGCAAATGTGAGAAAAAATAACACTATGCATAGATAAAAGTAAGTAAACAATTCAATTTCCAAAGTAAATAATAAAGGAAAGTGACTGTACACTAAAGTCTAATTGAATAGTTATTCCTCAACAAGGTCCGGATAGACCGGATCCACCAAATCCTCTTCCACAGTTTGAATCTCAAAACCCTCGCAGAATGATTTAAATCTTTGGCCATTGACATTGAATGTTTTACCATTCTCGGGATTTTCTATTTTCATGGCTTCGTTAGGGTAGGCCACCTTGACAATATAGGGGTCATCTCAATGTAATCAGAGTTTTTCTTGAAAAATGGAGAGGAGAGAATTATACAAGAGCAATTTTTGGCCGAGCTCAAATTTCTTTTTCAAAATGAATTTGTCATGGAAAACCTTTGTCATTTCTTTGTGAGTTTTTGAGCTTTCATATGCATCTTTCTGAATTTCCTCGAATTCATTCAACTCCAACTTCCTATGTTCTCCGACTATTCTCAAATTGAAATTTAAGGTTTTTATGGCCCAATAGGCCTTGTTTTCTTTTCTATTGGCAAGTGACAAGTCTTGTTATAGACTAGTCGATAGGAAGACATACATAGGATGGTCTTATAAGCAGTAAAGTAAGCTCACAAGGCATAGGTCAACCTAAGTGACCAATCCTTTTGACCTAGGTTAACCTTTTTTTCTAGTATGTTCTTTATCTCCCAATTAGCCAACTAGGCTTGGCTATTAGTATGTGGGTGATAAGCGGTGGACACCTTATGTGTTATGCCATATTTATGCATCAAAGAAGCAAATGTTCTATTGCAAAAATGAGACCCACCATCACTTATCATTGCACAAGGTATCCCTAACCTTGAAAAAAAAATTTCTTTTAAGAACTTGACCACGACTTGATGGTCATTAGTCTTGGTTGAGATTGCCTCTACCCACTTAGACACATAGTCCACTTCCAATAGGATATAAAGGTAGCCAAATGACATAGGGAATGGATCCATGAAATCGATGCCCCAACAACCAACTATTTCAATGAAAAGTACAGGGGATAGGAGCATCATGTTTCTACGGGTCACACTTCCCAAACTTTGACACCTATCAAATAGTCTTTAATCAATGAAGACTAATAAAAACCGCTTTATATAACCTTAGCTGAAGTTTTCTTGGAAGAGAAGTGTCCACCACATACCTCAGAATAGCAGAAGGAAAAGACATCCCATTGTTCATTTTCTGGTGCGCATCTCCTCATGACTTGATCGGGGTAATATTTGAGCAGGCATGGGTTGTCAAATTAGAAGTACTTCATATCCACCATGAATCTTCAATTATCTTCCAGTCTCTAATACTGTGGTATTTGTCTTGTGGTAAGAAAATTTTAAATATCAGTACACCATGAACAAACTAAATGAATAGAAAATAAATTCTCATCAGGAAAGATATTAAGGTCAAGGATGTGCTCTTCGAAGTCTTAGACGACAAACTGTGGAAAATGGTCCGCCCCCACATTCTTGACTCCTTTCTTGTCCTTGATGATGAATTTGAATTCTTGAAGGAGGAGGATACACCTAATGAGTCTCAGTTTAGCGTCCTGCTTAGACAACAAATACTTTAAATCAGAATGATCAGTGTAGACTAAAATAGTCGAACCAATGATGTATGACCTAAATTTGTCTAATGCAAACACTACGGCTAGCAACTTTTTTTCAATGGTAGTGTAATTCATTTGTGCTTCATTTAAAGTTTTGCTAGTATAGTATATTACATATGGTCTTTTGTCTTCCCTTTGACCTAACACAGCACCGACCGCGTAATCACTCGCGTCGCACATGAGCTCAAATGGTAGTTCCCTCGTGGGTGGTCACATGATTGGAGGTGAAGAGAGCATGCTTTTGATTTTTTTGAAAGATGCATCATAATCATCTGACCACACAAAGGGAACATCCTTTGCTAGCAAATTGGTCAAGGGTCTTGCCAATCCACTAAAATCCTTAATAAATTGACAGTAAAAACCAACATGCCCAAGAAATGACCTTATATCTTTGACGACCTTTGGAGTGGGTTGGTTGAAAATTGCTTCCACCTTGGATTTGTCTACTTCAATCCCCTTTTTGGACACAATATGTCCAAGAACAATCCCTTGCGTTATCATGAAGTGACACTTTTCCCAATTTAGCAACAAATTCTTCTCTTCACATCTCTCTAAAATTTCCAAGAAACAATCAAATGAGCCCCCAAACACTGAAAATTCATCCATGAACACCTCCACAATCTTCTCCACCATGTCACTAAAGATCCCCATCATACATCTTTGAAAATTTCCCGGGGCATTGCATAAACCAAATGGCATTCAACAATAGGCGTAAGTACTGAAGGGGCATGTGAATATGGTTTTCTCTTGATCTTCCAAGAAAATCTCTATTTGATTGCAGCCAGAATATCCATCCAAGAAGCAATAAAAAGGATGCCCAACTACTCTCTCCAATACTTGATCGAGGAATGGCAAGGAAAAGTTATCATTTCTTGTGCATGAGTTGAGTTTCCGATAATCAATGCAAAATCTCCAATCGGTGACAACCCTTGTTGGAATCAACTCATTCTCCTCATTTGCAATTATAGTAACTCCGGACGTCTTTGGTACTACTTGTATGGGACTAACCCATTTACTGTTGGCAATTGCAAAAAATAATGCCCACGTCAAGTAGCTTGAACACTTCATCTCTCACCACATCCTTCATGATAGGATTTAGCCTTTGTTGTGGTTGTCAGGATGGCTTAGAGTCTTTATAAATAGATTCAGTGGGTGAAAATAAGGGGCCTATTTCTTTTGATGTCGGCTATAGTCTATGGCTCATTTATGCCTCCTCAAAATTTGCAACAACTCCTCTTCTTGTCTTAACTCCAAAGAAGAGCTTATCACCACTAGGAACGTCTCGTGCTCCCCTAGAAATGCATACTTGAGTGTAGATGGCAATGGCTTTAACTCCAACATAGGTGTTTACATAGTTGATGGAAAATCTTCTTCTCTTGTGGTGGAAGATTTTCAAATGTTGGGGTCCAATTCCCCATCCCTGCACACTTTTTAGCTCCTCATCTTCAATACAATTTTCCACCACTAACTTGGAATTGCAAAATAGCTCCATGTAATCCTCCACCAAAGTGTCAATTTGATTGACCTCATAAACTTCCTCATCATCTCTCGGTTGCTTGCAAAGATTGAACACATTGAGATCCATCGTCATGTTTCCAAAGGCAAGTTTCATTAGACTATTTCTGCAATTTATCACAGCATTAGAAGTAGCAAGGAAAAGCCTACCTAATATGATAGGAATCTGTGAACTAGGGTTAGCAATAGGGTGAGTGTCAAGTATAATAAAGTCATCAAAAAAATAAAATCTTTCCACTTGGACTAAAACATCCTCACCTACTCCCCTTGGTGTTCTCACGCTTCAGTCCACCAATTGAAGAGTGATTGGGGTTGGCTTCAACTCCTCAAGTTGCAATTGTTGATACACCAAAAACATAGGAGGTTGAAACTTGCTCCCAAGTCTAGTAACACTTTCTCCACACGGAAATTCCTGATGGTTATGGTAATGGTTGGGCATTCGGGATCTTTGAACTTGGGTGGTTTTTTGGTCCTCAAGATGGAACTCACTTGTTCAGTGAAGAATGCCTTCTTGTGCACATTCAATTTTCTCTTCACGGTGCACAAGTCTTTCAATATCTTTGCACATAAAGGTATTTTCTTGATGGCATCAAGGATGGGAATGTTTATCTTCACCGGCTTAAACATTTCAATAATATTTGAATAGATAGAAACTTTAGCTGGTGACTTTAAACGTTGGGGAAAAGGGGTCGAGATAGGATAATCACGCACATTCAAATCAACAATCTTTTGCTTTTCAAGTGTTTCACCCACCCTAGAGCTACCCTTAGTCTCTTTTTTATTTTCCAATGTGGCTTTGGGTGAAACTTTAGGCAAAATGGTTTTATCTATTTGCTTGACACTCCTAAGGGTGGTGATTACCCTGAGTTGCTCACAACTGTCTTTGGTAGTCTCGGACGATTCAATCACATGTTGACCCCTTGGATTTTCTTGGGGTTGAGCGAGAATTTTCTCTTTCTCCTGTTGGGAAAACCCTATATGATTGGTCAACTTAGTGATTTGAGATTAAAAGCGGCGACAGTTTGATTGTTGATTGTGGTTTGACTTTGAATGAATTAATGCCTGACATCCTCCAACTTTCTCTTGTGGGGAGGTTGGTAAGTGGGTGGATTAGGTGGTCCTTGTTGATCAAACCCTTGCTAAGGTGGGTTTTGTGAAAACCCTTGTGGATTGGACTATGGGTATTGGGAGCTAGATGATGGATCATGGCCATATTATGATTGTTTTTGCTTGGGGTGGAATAGGAGGTGACAATGAGCTCAACCCATGAGGAATAGGGTTGTCATTCTTCCAACTAAAGTTTGAGTGGTTGCTCCATCCCGGATTGTATGTGTTGGAGTGGGGAAAGAATGATTGTCTACGTTGGTTGAAAGCATTCACTTGCTCATGATATACCTCTTTGAGTGCTGGAATGTTTGGGCACTCCAAAATAGAATGCTCAACACTCTCACATATAGAGCAAAATACCTCGGCCTTTGTGATGTTAGACACTTCATGCCTCCTATTCACCTCTAGACTCTCCACCTTACGGGACAATTTCGTTATTCTAGCAAGCAAGTCTTCTTGGTCACACAAGTTATACATCCTCCCTCCACTTGGTTGACTACCCGAAGAGGACCTTGGCAAATCGGTGGGATCCGTGATATCCCAAGATTGGACATATTCCGCCAATGTGTTGAAGTACTCAAGGTCCTCATCAGGATCCATACTTAGAAAGTCTCTGTTGCACATCATGTCGATGGCTTGGTGTAATTCCTTTATTGAAGAAACTCAACAATTGCCNAGAGCTACCCTTAGTCTCTTTTTTATTTTCCAATGTGGCTTTGGGTGAAACTTTAGGCAAAATGGTTTTATCTATTTGCTTGACACTCCTAAGGGTGGTGATTACCCTGAGTTGCTCACAACTGTCTTTGGTAGTCTCGGACGATTCAATCACATGTTGACCCCTTGGATTTTCTTGGGGTTGAGCGAGAATTTTCTCTTTCTCCTGTTGGGAAAACCCTATATGATTGGTCAACTTAGTGATTTGAGATTAAAAGCGGCGACAGTTTGATTGTTGATTGTGGTTTGACTTTGAATGAATTAATGCCTGACATCCTCCAACTTTCTCTTGTGGGGAGGTTGGTAAGTGGGTGGATTAGGTGGTCCTTGTTGATCAAACCCTTGCTAAGGTGGGTTTTGTGAAAACCCTTGTGGATTGGACTATGGGTATTGGGAGCTAGATGATGGATCATGGCCATATTATGATTGTTTTTGCTTGGGGTGGAATAGGAGGTGACAATGAGCTCAACCCATGAGGAATAGGGTTGTCATTCTTCCAACTAAAGTTTGAGTGGTTGCTCCATCCCGGATTGTATGTGTTGGAGTGGGGAAAGAATGATTGTCTACGTTGGTTGAAAGCATTCACTTGCTCATGATATACCTCTTTGAGTGCTGGAATGTTTGGGCACTCCAAAATAGAATGCTCAACACTCTCACATATAGAGCAAAATACCTCGGCCTTTGTGATGTTAGACACTTCATGCCTCCTATTCACCTCTAGACTCTCCACCTTACGGGACAATTTCGTTATTCTAGCAAGCAAGTCTTCTTGGTCACACAAGTTATACATCCTCCCTCCACTTGGTTGACTACCCGAAGAGGACCTTGGCAAATCGGTGGGATCCGTGATATCCCAAGATTGGACATATTCCGCCAATGTGTTGAAGTACTCAAGGTCCTCATCAGGATCCATACTTAGAAAGTCTCTGTTGCACATCATGTCGATGGCTTGGTGTAATTCCTTTATTGAAGAAACTCAACAATTGCCATGGTTTGAATCCATGATGTGGAATGGAGTGTAACAAGTCCTTGTATCTATCCCAACATTGATAAAACTACTTATTTGGTTTTTCCAAAAATTTTTAAATTTGTTTCTTAAGAGTAGTGGTCTTGGGCACCAAAAAAAATTGTTTAAGAATTTGAAAAGCATTTGTGCGTATGAACTTATCGATCGGGATTTCAACGAGTTCAACCAAGCTTTAGCTTTGTCTTGGAGAGAGAAGGGAAATAATTTCATGCATGCCATGTCTTCCATTGCATTATTTGTAATGAATGTTCCAACAATTTTCTCAAATTCCTTAATGTGTAGAAAAGGATTTTCTTGATCCACTCCATAGAATTGAGGAAGTAATTGCAACATACCCAGTTTAACAAGGAATCCATGCGCTTGCACTGGTAGAAGTATGCATGAGGGGGTGGTACTTCGAGTTGGTTGGAGATAATCCCTTATTGTCCTCGCTAGAGGGTCTATAGGGATATTATTTCTTTCATTTATTGGAGGGGGAATTACATTTGGGGATTTGGCACTCAGGGGTTTTACATTCCCCTTCCCCTCTAAATATTGGCACTGTCATCCCTAAAATTGTCCACGACATCCTAGGGTGGGTCTTGGTCTATATTCATATTTGGTCCTAGGGCACGTCTCACTAGTCTTTTCGATCGTCACATCCCCACATACAAAAAATCTACTTACAATTGAAAGAAAGAATATACACAAATAGGTGCACAGGAATAACGTACCTCGGCCAATGATGAGAATCACGGGACTTACCTTTGTTTTTCCCAAATCACCTTCAAAATCGATGCTTAGCCTTCCTTAGCAACGACACCAAAAATGCTTGAATGGTTTTCCCTAATCTCCAAAATTGAGTCCGAATTGTGTTTATATAGCTTATAAGAGTTGGTGAGTGTCACTCTCCTTTAGGTTCAAATGGAAGAAATAAGGAAAATCTTGTGTGTGAAAAAAATGTGTGTAAAAGTTCTCCCCAAGCATAGAGAGACTTGCAATGTCGTGTTTTACTTGGAATGGGTATTCGAAGGTGATTAGCATAGAATATTTCATATTATATATGGCTTTTATACCCTTTTATACTTGTTTTTGTTGTGAATTTGGGGAGAAATGAAACTAAGCTACCTTTTAATGAAGTTTTGTGTGAATATAGGTGAAGAGTTGTAAATGGCTTAAGTTAAGCTCCCTTCGTAGTGCTTAAAGACAATAGAGATGAGGTGATAGCTTAAAGGAAGGTTTGAAAGTTGAAGAAACCAAGAAAAAGACAAATTGGATGAAAACTTTCTAGAAGGTTTGGCCATAAACCTTCTGGAAGGTTTGCACTTGGTTCACCTATGCTCTGCCAAAACCTTCCAGAAGGTTTGCATCGATCTTCCGGAAGGTTTGGGTCACTAGAAAATTTTTTATCCTTGCCCTACATAAACCTTCCAGAAGGTTTACATCGACCTTTTGGAAGGTTTTGCCCAGAAATGTCAGACAACCTGCAACTCAAGCTTTGCCACTTGGGGGTCCCATCTATGGTCCTTCCACTTGTCCCCTAACATCTCTTACACACATACATGCCTCCCCTTGACTAAGGTTGGACTTTGGAGACTCGAGCATTTATGAGGAAGAGAGAGAAAAGGGAAGCTTGGGTAGTTGCAGGCTAGGCTTGTCCAAACCTGTCAAAGCCATCAACTCAGTCCCCCATTGATGGGAAGCCTCTCACACAGGCTATAGGACCTCCATGGATGAAAATGAAGATATCACTTAACATTTTTATAGGATTGTTCAACATTGTAGAGAGAAGAACCCAAGGAGGAAGACATAGTTTTAGAGAGAGAAGTTAGATTTTTGCATTTTCTTTGCCCATTTCATTTCTAATCTTCTTTAAGACTCTTGTAAGCTTCATTTATTGCACTTAATGTCATTTATTTCAAGTTTATTGCAAGTTTAGTAAAGTATCTTTCAATCTACCATTGTTACATTCAAGTTTTTCACTTCAAGCTTTAAAAATGGGTATTAAATGCACTTCTTTACTGTTTAACTTTTCTTGCATTAATTCAAGTTCCAATCTTCATTTCTTCACAATGTCTCTTTATTTCATGTATGTTTTTGCATTAAATATGAGTAGCTAAGCTTTAAGTTGACTAATCCAAGATGGAATTTCTCTTAGGTATGCTAAATTAACTCTTTTCCATTCCTCCTCGTAGTGTAAGATAGTTTTGTTTGACTGGATTGAGTGTGGACGTGGTTGTGAGTTCTTGAAACATTGTAGACTTGTCACGGGGTATGCTTGAATCCTTACCTCCGTTTTAGTCCCTCGATTCCTATGAATAAATCAAACGTCTAGGCATCATTTGAAGAATGTCTTGAGTTGATTTGGCATTCCCATTGGAATGACCTCTTTGGATTAGCCAACACTTGTTTCCATTTCTTTTCATCAAGAACACAACTCACCAAAACACATATTCAAAAGATTTTTACACTTTTCTATTTTCACAAAATCACCTTCAACATAATTCACCTTTCTTCCCTAAGGAGACGACCTTGGAATACCAATTTGAAGTAAAATACAACACTCGAAAGTCTCTCTGCGCTTGGGGATCACTTTTGTACACACACACACACATTTCATTCACACACCCATTTTCTCATTTCTTACATGATATTCGATGGAGAGTTACACTCACCTAACCGTATAAGTCACATACACATTATCGGAATCATGGTCGAAAATTAGAAACGACAAAATAAGTCAAGCACAAGATAGCATCTTCAGAGAAGGAAATGTCAAATGTTTTGGAAGGTGATTTGTGAAAGAAATGAAAATTGAAAAATCTTGTAATTTTTGTTTTGGTGAGTTTTATTTTGGTAAAAATGCAAGAAAGCAAGGTTGGCTAATCCATAGGGGTCATTCCAATGCAAATGGAAAAATGACTCAATTCATTCATCCAATGGTGTCTCGGTGTTTGATTGATTCATAGGAAGTGAGGGACTAATGTCAGTGTGTTGGGCACAAGCATACCACATGACAAGTCTACGATGTATTAAGAGCTCACAACCATGTCCGCACTTAACCTAGTCAAATCAAACACTTTACACTACAAGGAAGAATAAAAGAGAGTACATTTCACACACCCAAGAGCAAATTCCCCATGAATTAGCCAACTAAAAGTCTAGCTATTCATAGTTAAAGAAAAAACCAACATAAAGTAAAGAGACATGTTAGTGAAATGGAACATGAAAATTGTATTAATGCAAGAAAATATTTAAACTACAAGAGTAAAGTCATTCATAACCAAATCACAGAGCTCAAAGAGTAAAATACCCAAATATAGAAATGGAAATGCTAAAATACTTTACTAAGCTTGATTGCAAATTTAATAAAAGAGTTTAAAGTGCAAGAGGAAAAGAGTACAAGTAAAATAAATCTTACTATAGTGAAAATGGTGAAGAAAATGTGAAAATCTAACTTTCTCTCTCTAAAATTTCATCTTCTATGTTGTAGTTTCTCTCTCTAAAAGCATGTAAAATCTGAAAATGGTGTAAAACTCCATAAAATTCATCCATCCCCTTTCCTCTAACCTATGTGAACTGAGTTGCGATGATTGGGGAGAGGTTGGACACTTGAACAAGAAAAAATAGGCCAGACATGCTTCTTCCATGCATTTCCAACCACCCCTCTTGTCTCTCTTGCTGCTCTCATCTCTCTCACTTGAAATCCAACTTTAGAGGTTAGGATATCATCATTGGGGTGTCAATTATGTCAGGTATGATTTGGATAACAAGAGGTGGGCCCCCGGAGTGGGTGGAGTCGTTTAAGCAGGTTTATAGCGAAACTAAGCAAAACCTACATACCGATAGGTTTTTTCTAGTATGCTTTTCTACCGGTAGGCTTTGGATCTTGTACTGGGTAGGTTTTGACTAACTTCTACTGGTAGGTTTTGTTCTGCTTTGGGATTTTCTTGGTTTCTTGAGATCCCGAGCCATTCGTTAAGCATTCCCTTCTTCCCCATTACCTTTGAGCACTTGATGGGAGGCTTTATGCATGACCATACTTGCCCTTTACCTACAATCACACGAATCTCCATTAATTGTGAGTTTGAAAGCATTTTCCTCAATTTTTACTACAAAACAAACAATATGGGTGCAAACAAGATACATGATATGCAACATTCTATACTCATCAACCACGAATTTAGTCCCTACATGCAATAATTTGACCATGTTTGCCAATAAAAACCTTAGACGATTGAAAACGGACTTAAAAACACCTATCATCTAAATGTGGCACAAACAAGATATTGCATCGCATAGTAGGTGCATAAAGTATATCAGTCAATGGGAGGTTGTTTTGCCAGACAATGAAATTCTCATAGTGCCAACTTCAAGCACATCACAACAAATATTATTTCTCGTATATAACTTGTGGTCGCCGATTTTTACCTCTTTCATTTCAACAAAATTATCTCTTCTCTTAGCCACAGGAGAAGAGGAGTCAGAATAAACCCACCAAACAATGTATCTTGATCATTTAAAATTTTGACTATTATTCTTTTGAGTGAATTTCTTTTATAATGACTGAGATGCCCAAAAGTTATAACAAGTACCCATTTGTTTACAATTAAAATTGTTATGTCTCTTGAACTTGATTTATTTCTTGTTATGTTTTTTAAAGTGTTTGTCTTGTCTTGGCTTAAGAAAATGCGAAGTAGTTGACACATTCTTAGATGGGGCAACCGTGATAGATTGGAAAGTTGGGGCACTAGAAACTAGGTTTAATATATTACTAGTTTTCTTTTTAGCCCTACTCTTGGCCTCAATGCCTATCAACATAAGTAACTTTTTCATTGATAATTTTTGGCTAGACATATTCAAAGATATCACAACAAGCTCTCATGAATTAGGAAGACTATATAAAACAGTGAAAACTTTCATTTTATCAAGAATTGAATTGCCTAGAGATGCCAACTCTTTAGCTATTACCACAAGTTTATTGACATGTTCAACAACATACTCATCCTCTTTCATAAAAAGTGTTATTATATTTTTCAATCAAGAGTTTAATATATGTGTTAGAAGCATTGCAATAGGCTTGTTTATAGCATCAAACATAGACTTAGAAATTTTATGTTCTTCAAAGATTATCTCTAAGTCCGGTTCCATGAAAATGAGAGAGATTGACCTAACCAATTTGTCATTTTATATTAACTTTTTATATATATTTCTAGCAGCCTCTTCAACCTTAAGGGGTGGTTCATTCGGGTATGGTTTGTTAATGACATAATCAACTTTATCTTGAAATAATATATGATGGATCCTACGCTTTCAAGTTGAATAATTTGTACTATTTAGTTTGTAGGTTTTGCTAAGTTCTACACTAGCAGCCTTTGACCCCATATTGACATATTTTAGAAAAATAAATTACTAGGTAAAATTGATTAGAACTGACTCGATTTAATTTTGTTACTGAAGTGTGGTTCCAAGAGTGCTTCAAGTGGATTGTTGCACCAATTGCTCGAATCTATAATAGCCACGATTTTTTTTAATTGCTCAATCTAGCACCAAAAACGATATGCTTCCTTGGTTTATATAAAAAAAATTAGTCACCAAAACTTTTCTGGGACAGCAGATGTTGAAGATAGCAATGTAATTTTCTATAGCAAATTCGAGCAAGCAACACTATAGCTAATTGTGCAATTCCGTTGCGCAATAGAATGAAGACCAAGTGGTGGATTTAATTTGTCTTTTTCTTCATTGAATGTGTAGAGACTTTGATGATTAGGAGCTTGAATTAAGAACAATGACCCAACTAAAAGAAAACAAAAAAAGTGCAACAAAAAAAGTGCAAAGGTTAGATGGGCTCTTGACTTTTTTTAGAATCTTTTGGTGACCGTCTATTGCTCTGATACCAATGTACGAATTTGTGGAATAAGAATACAATTATTTTATGAATGGGAAGCTAACCTTTGAGAGTTAGAAACTCTTTTTTAAATGAATACAGTAGAGTTGAGAGTTGTAATTTTACCTCTAATGAGTTTTCTCTCAACTGAGTGTTTCTCAGTGGTGGTTCTCTGTGTAACTAGAAAGTCTTATTTATGCATGAGGATTATCAACTAATTGTTACCACTCACCAAGATAATCTCCCTTAGCACCAATATTTCCAAAACTCTCAGCAGTTAAAGTAGGCTAAAACACTCAAAGTAGGATTAACTACCTTGACTTAGTCTTTCACTACTTGATGGGTCCCTCTAGCAAATTAACACATGCTGACTAGAAAAGATTCAACTCAAATATACAATCATATCAATGCAATATATATGTATACATGTACCATTATAAACTAATATTTAATACATAATAATTTCACCAAAAAAAACCCTTCTATGATATATGACAAGAATAATGTGACACCCCAAAATCCGAGGGTTCATTGATTACCCATCAACCCACGGAATACCCGTGAATACCGAATAACTCGATATCGCGCCGTTGTGCCCCATTTACCGGGATCCATAATTTAACGAAATTCAGGCAGAGTCCCCTTTGTACGGGGAGCTCTACCCAAAATCCAACCTGTGCAAAGCATTTTCACATGACCCATCCGAGACCCAATAAAAAACATTGACCACACCGGGTCCTTTATAAATAAACATTGGCCACACCGGGTCCAATCATCCATATTTATATCAAAACATGCAAAGTTAGTTTAACAATAGTCCATATAAATTCTATTACAATTAAAAGATTACATGCTTAAAATATTATTTCCACAAATATTTTACATTAACACAAAATAAAGCCACATTCGGCTTTCTTCAAACAGGAGGGTCCAAATTGGAGCCATCCACCGGTGTATCTATCCCACCTGAAATGTTTCCCATTTAGGGTGAGCCAATGCTCAATAAAAAAACTACTATAGAGGCTACTCTCCACCTAAAATGCGTATGCAATGCGCAAATGCCACAAACAACTTCTTCCATTCCAAATAAGAATATGTTATTCAAAATAGAATCTCATGATGTCATGCCAAGTAATGAGACGAAACTCACTCATGCATGCTATCCCGAGCCCACACAGACTCCCACAACACANTTCCAAATAAGAATATGTTATTCAAGATAGAATCTCATGATGTCATGCCAAGTAATGAGACGAAACTCACTCATGCATGCTATCCCGAGCCCACACAGACTCCCACAACACAATACNAACAATAACATATAATACAATGTTGGAAAATCATGATGCCATGCCAAGTAATGAGATGAAACTCACCCATGCATGCTATCCCGAGCCCACACCGACTCCCACAACACAATGCGACACTTACGTGTAAAACAAACGTCTTTGATGAAACACATCCAAAGATCATTTTGAAATCAACCATATGTCATAAAACCAATTCATTCTTGGATGTTTCCCATCAAATGAATAATTTATATATTAAAATCATGTGCCCTTATTGGGTATCGGATTCAGGAATCGCACCTCTGGCTCCATACGCCGTTACACTTTTCTGGAATTTCACCGCCAGTAAGTGCATGACCGGATTTTTCACCCGAGGGAGTGTTTAGCCCTACTTGCTATACCCGACAGAAATTTTCTTATGCATGTAACCGTGCGACTCCGTAGAACGTTCCATTCCACTTTCCCGAGCCCACCATCAAGCACCAATGTTGGTGTTGATCACCCCATGCAACCATACACCCATACTCATGCATGTAGCCCATGATTGTGATGCTATGTCATGCCCAATGTGCAATGTTGCCAAATGAGCTAGATCAACTACATATATCCACAATCCCATGACAATTCATATCATAAGCATATTAATTTCATGAATCATTACAATGTCAATAGATAAATAACACATATTAACATTTTTTCCCACGACATTCTCTAAGCATGTTATACATTGTCATGTCATAAAAATCTTAATTCACACTTAGGCATTTTAGCAAACACCATCTCGGCAACAATCATGTAAGCACACAATATTGCCCCCACACACATCAAATATTATCAAGTATCAAGGAATTATTTATGAAACTCCCACTTTAACTAGAATTTTGTCTATACTTAATTCACCATTTCCATGACTATAGGTAAGTCATAAAACATTTTATACCACTAACCATTTCATATGGGTATTCTAGATTAAGAATAGACCCAAATAGAAGAAACCCTACACATTACATATAACATGAACCAAGATAGGAGAATCCCTACCTCTTGGAGCGTAACACAATTGGAAGAAAGCTCAAGAACACCCCAAAAGCTCCAAAAATCTTGATTCTCCAAATCTCCAACTTTGGATCTTCGGTGAAAATTTTTGTTTTTGGTACCCACGTATAGCCTTCGTCGCATAGATCGACTTTAATTCTTGGCCCGACGAATTTCGACCGACGGAACTCCGAGGATCGATGGAAGAAAATTTGAAGAATTGATTTTTTTTTCTCCTCTTTGCTCTTGGGTGGCTGCTCACAGCTGAATGGGAGATATTTTTCTCCCAAAAATCTGATTTAAGAGGATATTTATAGGCGTAAAGGAGTGGTCTACATCGCACCGCATATTTTCGACTTTCAGGTTCGTTTTTCGTCCCAAAACGATTCATTATATCTCGGATTAAGTCCAAATAAATTTTATTGAAATGTTAAGTTAATTTTAAGAAAATTTTATAAATTTTGTTTTTGGAGACATTTAAAAGTTCATTCGTCACTCAAATCGTCTCGAAATACGTGCAAAATTTGACTATCGTTGAATTGGACGAAAATTGACAGGGCATCTCGATTTCGCGATGCGAATCCAACAGTGAGGTCCGTTGTCCCATCCGAACTCTATAAAAATATGTATTTTAAAGACGCATTAGGATGACAAATTACCATTTTGCCATTTTTCAGAAAAAGTTCAATTTTTTTCCGGGTTTCACAAATAATATAATATTTAACTTATAGATTGGGATTTTTATATATTCAGAATTTGGCAACTAATCATAGATTAATTAACATCGAGAAATTTTAGTCACATATATTCCAACAGTGAGAAACTTACTCAAGGTTTAATCTCCACTTATCATGTTCCCACCAATGAATAATTTGTGTATATCTTAACAAAAACTCTTGTTTATGCTCAATTCGAATTTCTTCTTTTAAAGTTGGCCATATCAACCCTCATGCTCCAACTTGAGGGGGAGTATTAAGAAATAAAAGTTCCTAATGATAAAGCTGATCTTTTAGTCGGTCTCTTCCAGCAGAAAGGCTGATGATATCCCTATTCAATCTCTATCAATCCTTCTAGATGATCTCTATAAATCTCTCTCCAAATTTGCTATGTTTTTTGTTCTCCTTATCCCATCAATCATGGGATTTGGCTCCCACATTAATGGAATCAGATCCTATTGTATTTGTATATAATTAGATAATGAATAGAATTTTTATGCCATTCAAGAATTTCACATTTTATAAATTAATAGTTTATCATAAAACAATTAATTCCTCATTATAAAACCCCGCAAGTTTGTATATGTAACGCCCCAAAATTCCCCTTATATGACATTACAATCTAAAAACCATTCACAACACGAGAGCAGCTAATAACATCCATAATTAAATAAAAATTCATTCATCATATCTAATATTTACAACATCATCCCAAAAAAATATGCCGAACTATGACATTTACATCCCAAAAGAAATCAAGTTTAAACTTTGCAGCGGAATAATAAAAGATTAATATTTACATTTTCTCAAAAGAATTTTCTAGTCTAGTACCTCGGAGAGTATCACCCTAGACGTCCACCTTGGGATCCACGAGCCCGTTTAGTGGAGCTTCCCAATTTATCGGCTCCTCAACTCCGAGCTTTTCGTCTAGACCACAATTTGAAAAATATATAGTTTGTAGGGGGCGAGCACTAAGCTCTGTAGTAACATTGTAACGCCCCAAAACCAACCTTGGACGGCATTACGAACTAAAAACCATTCACAACATGAGAGCACTAAATAAATCCATCAAATAATAATAAGATTTCATTCACCATGTGGAATATCCAACATATCATACCAACAGAATAGGCCAAGTTATGACAAATACATTCCAAAAGAATTACATTTAAACTTAGCAGCGGAATAAATAAAATACTACACTATACAAGATCGTCAATAAATTCCCAAGCCTAGCACAAAAGAAACTATAGCTCTAGACGTCCACCTCGAGATCCACGAGCCCATCTAGTGGAGCTTCCCAATGTGTCGGCTCTTCCACCCCAACTCTTCCTCTAGACCACAATCTGAAAAATATAGTTTGTAGGGGTGAGCACTAAGCTCTGTAGCAACATTCCTTCCAAACTCGAACAAGGTTTAGAAAAACATATAAAAATGGTTAGTCACCTTTCACAAATAGCATATATGAATTTTGAAAGAAAACCGGGACATTTAAACAGATCTCAAGTTCATCCAATGGCAATAATTAAATGAACAACAAAATAAATTTTCCAGCAATAAACCCATTTCCAACCATAATCTGTTTCCCACAAGTTCTTGTAGAATCTCATACTTCCACAAACTCTTGTAGGAAAACAAGTCCAAACAATAACAATAATCCACAACTTGGATCCTTTCCAACAGTATATATATGTATCTCAAGCATGATGTATGGTAATCACATGAATCAACACATCGAAAATATCTTGGCCCACACACACAAATCCCCGCAAGGATATCAAACTTCGGGAAAGGCATCTACCGATGCATTGTCCCATACCAATGCACCGGCAATAACGAATCCAACACAGGCATAGTGTACTAATCCTCTGACATGGCACCCGTGAGCTAATAGTGGTTTGGTCTTCGCAACGCACCAACCCCACTACGAGTGGTAGGAAAAGTTCAAACCCGCTCGGAGTAAGAACCACCACATCTACCCACTCTACGATACCTGGTCAACGGCTACCCATGGTCCATCCAGCCACCTCCATGAGATACAATCACCAACAATTTATCAACAAAAGTTCATAATTTTCAAAATCCCCAATTCTCACAATTTGTAATACAAGAGAAAAATTTAAGAAAATAAGCAAGAGATCATCACAACATCATTTTATTACTCAACACAAAGCACTAGAGTTTCAAAATCAAGAGAAAAATTCATTTATCTTGAAAACTAGGTTTTTGAGTCAAGAAAAGAGATTTCATGGTTATCCCACCATAGATTTGTTTAAAACATGATAGTGTTTGCAAGAATATCAAGAATCAATAATTTACTAACAAATAAATAAGATTTAGAGTCAAAATAATACATATAAGTAAACCCTAGCCTCAATGTAAGAGAATGAGAAGAAACCCCCTTCCTGGTAATCAAGAATTTCAAATCAAAAGCCCAAGCTTTGGAAGACCTTCTTCCTCCCTTTTCTTTCTCTCTTTATCTTCTCCTAGGGTTCTAAGAGGTGTGGGGTGAGAGTGGAATGAAAGAATGGGACAAATTGGGCTTAAAATGGTGTTTTAAAACATAAAAGTCTTCATTTTTTTACTATTTGGCAAGCTTTAAATAAAGCGTACCGGTACGCAGTACCGGTATTGTTTAGCCTCTGGAGTTGGGCATACCAGTACTGCGTAACGGTATGATTTGACTGACAGATTTTTGCTCCAACTTCCAGTGCATTTTTTGCCCATTTAGATGTCGAATTGGAATATTGTCGTGAAATACACTTTTGTAGCCCTTGAAGTCTAGTTTCTACTGTCTAAAAATCAGATAAATCAAAGTTAGGAGTAGAAAGTTATGGCTAACTACTACTAAGGTAGTATCAAATTCATTTCTACCCAAATCCTCCCCAAATTATGTTTTAACATCAAAATACTTCCTAACTTCTAATACACCCCATATTATCTCTCCCAATGTTTTTCAACCTTCTAGATTCAATGGAGGCGTTATTTTGACCTGAAAGCATTTAAAAACTTATCTAATCACCCTTCTTAAGCTAACACACCTTCGAAACTAAGTTTGACCCTAAAGTCAATTCGTTCAAAACTCAAATTTCATGATCAATCTTTTAACAATGATTCAAGGTTTCTATCATAATCTTCTTAATCTTAGAGGAACTGTTAAGATACTATTATTCTTATTTAATTTTAATATAGGGTCTTACAAACATTCTCCTAATCTCGAACACGGTTTAGAAAAACATATAAAACAATTCAGTCTCATTTTTAAAAATAGCATATAAAACTTGAAATAAAGTAGGGACTATCTATTTGATGTCAAGTGTAAGCAATTGCAATAATTTAAATGAATAGTAACAATGAATTTCCCAACAATAAACCATTTCCTACCATAAACCATTTCCCACAAGTTCTTATAGAGTCCGATACCTCCACAAGCTCTTTTAGGAAACCAATTCCACACTGTACCCCATAAATCCACAACTTGTATTCTTATCTCAGGTATGATGCACGATTCGCATGAATAAACACATCGAGAATATCCTGGCCCACACACACACCCAAATCGTCGCAAGGATATCCAACCTTTAGGAAGGGCGTATACCAACTCATGGCAGTGATGAATCCAACCCAAGAATAGTATACTAACCCTCAACCTCGATAACACGTGAGTGAATAGTAGTTTGGTCATTGCAAGGCACCAACTCCACTACGAGTGATAGGGAACTTCAAACCCACACGGAAAGAGAAACGCATCTAACCCACTCTATGATATCCAGTCAATGGCCACCCATAGTCACCTAAACATCCACAAGAGATACAATATCCAATCAATTTCTCTAATCACAATTACATTCAAAAATTTCCAAATTTCACAAGTAATATCCCAATAGAACAATTTAAGAAAATATGCAAGAGATCATCATAAATATCATTTTGTGGTTCAATATAAAGCACTAAATTTTTGAAATCAAGAACAAAGAAAAAATCAAGAGAAAAATCAATTTCTCTTGAAAACTAGGGTTTTGTGTTAAGAAGAAGATATTTAATGGTTATCCCACCATAGATTGTTTAAAACATGATAGTGTTTGCAAGAATATCAAGAATCAATGATTTACTAACAAATAAATAAGATTTAGAGTCAAAAGAATACATATAAGTAAACCCTAACCTCAATGTAAGGGAATAGGAAGAAACCCCTACCTTGGTGTTCTTGAAAAAACTAGGGTTTTGATTTTCCTGAAGTGGAAATCCCCTTTGATCTTGTGTTTTTCTCTTCCTTTCTAAGGTTTTCTAGGGTTAGAAGTGTTGAAATGGGGCTAAATGGGACGTCCCTAGGTATTTATAGTGGAAGAAAAATCGACTGTTTCGCGACTTAAAATTTTATATTTTTAGAAAACCTTCCGGAAGGTTTTTCATCGACCTTCCGAAAGGTTTGTCTACTAGACAAACATTTTCATTAACCTTCCGGAACGTTTCTCATCGACCTTCCGGAAGGTTTGTCTACTGGACAAACATTTTCATTAACCTTCCGCAAGGTTTTTCATTGACCTTCCGGAAGGTTTTGCCTATTGGATAAGCCTTTACCTTAACCTTCTGGAAGGTTTTTCATCGACCTTCCAGAAGGTTTTGCCTGTTTTTCTACAAATTCTCTCTTCTTCATTTCCAATCCATTCCAAGCCCTTCCAATTCCAACCCAAACTTATATAACATACTTTTGTACATCAAACCTAGTTGGTACAAGTTCTATTATAACAATTTCATATATTTACAAGCTAAAACTAAGTTTTGACTACAATTTACTTGAATTTTTCCATATTAACATTTCAAAAGAAATAATTGCTTTCCATATAAACCTATATACATATATAAAGATAAAAGTGTGGGGTTTACAGTATAATCAACCAAAAATTAAAATATAAAATTCCAATTTTTAAAAAATTCATTAGAGAAGATAGAGAGAAAAAAAAAAGAGGATTAGAGATAATTTTGAGGTAATTAATCATTTGAATGTGCATTATGCCATAATAGAAGTAAAAAATTTTATAAATAAAAATTTAAGCTAACCAAGCTGAAAACGAGTTTTAAAATATAATCAAATTTAGTATATTTAAACATTCGAACTAGCCTGAATGCAAAAAAATAAATAAATCACACCCAAATCCAACTAAAGCTACATGGATAAGGGAGCAAACTTGATTAAAGTGAAAATATAACTGTTGTTAACCATTTCCTCCATAGACAACGAGTGGACATACATATTGATCATCGACCCACAGTGTTAAACTTTGATTCATTTTCCAAAATATCTAGAGCACTAATAACCTTCACAAGTACCAAATGATACAGTCTCTGTATAATGAGAAAACTCTTATACTAATTCCATAAACATATCAAATGTTTTCTATTAATCTCAATAGATAAACGTTCTATTCATAGTTATGATTTGATCAGTCATAGACTGATTACATTCTACACACATTTGTGAAAATTATTACTAATTACATTCCTCAAAAACATTGATCAACACTTGGAATGAAAAACCTCAAAATTAGCAGTTTAAATATCCACGAACTTGGCCTGCCACCTGCTAAACTAAAAAAAGGATAAATGATGTAGGGTGAGCATCAACAACTCAGTAGAGTAACTCAATGCCAGACAACTGATTTTGAAAATAACATAATTTGACATGATTGGGCAACATCAAAACAGTTAATTTCATACAAAAGTAATAGAGTAGAAAACATGGAACGAAAACATTTAAGTTAAAAACAGTAATACGATCATAATATTAATATAATGTTGCACCGGTGAGCAATCATTCTAATAGACCTCTCAGGTTAATACGAACATATGATCCAACCTTTTGGGAGACTTTCACCTCGAGGAAGATACGCTCCCTAGTAACAATTCGATACCCAAGTTTGAAGACCACTAGGGTCACCCAAGTATTTACGAGCTTAATGAGAACCCCTCTACAGCCTCAACCTAGAACCTAAACCCTCCGCCAATCAACCTGTGTGCACTTACATTTCAATCAAAAGGATCCCGGAATTTCATTCAATGTGAACAGTACAAGCAGTACGATCATTACGACCTTTTGTGTGAACCGCACTAAAAAACCCTAATCCAAGTCCGAATTCTAAGTAAATATTCAAACACCCAATCATATATTTCAAAATATGATAAAAGATCATAAATAACACAATGAATAATTTAAAGGTAAGTTAGAAAAGCATCACCTATTTTGGAATTGTGAAGCCCTACCTATCGCGGTATTAGGATTTGAAATGACCAAAAATGAAATAGTGTTATCTTTCAATGAATTTCATGCACATACTCAGTCTAACTAATTAAAACTGAATATAAAATATAATTGAAAAAAATACCCAAAATTGGGTCAAATTGATCCTAGAGGACAAAATAGATATTTTACACCGCATATTGATTCGAGTATCAAATTGACCTAAAATTTTTACCAGGACCTCTGCATAGACATTATGAAACTTTTGGCATAGACCAAAGGTCATTTGGATCTTCAATGTGCCCTTGTTGTCCATCGGGGTGGACAATATACAGTTTTCTATGTCATTTCTTCACATTTTTACATGATTCAAAAGCCTAAACTATACTACTCCGTACCTATTTTGACATCCAAGTGTTGGTTTCCATCAAAACCCCTTCTAGTTTTCCCAAAAGTGAGTCAAAGTAGGCTCGAGAGTCATAAAAATAGGCTAACTCCAACCTGATTTTCAACCAACAAACCAACTTTGGACGCCCATAACTCCATCGTTTCTCTAGCTTTTTAGGTGATTCAAGAGCCTAAATTGCCATCCTACAAACCTAGTTTTGAACCATGCCAACTAATCCCTTCAAATCCCCCTTAAACTCCTCAAACAAACTCTTGTCTATCAATTCATAGTTCGATTATCCGGTCCCTGAACCCCTAGTCACACACACTCCTTTTTTATTCAACTCTTGATCATTGAACACTATGTCATTACACACTTTTGAAAAAAAAAAAGCTAAAAATGAAATGTGTCTATCTTGTATTATGGTGTAAATACTACATGGAAAGAAAAAAAATAGATAAACATGAAAAACAACAAGACTTGTGTGACAGCCCAAATTTCAAAAAAAAAAACCCTTGATTCAAATAAAAACATTTTAACTCAAAATTTTACTTGTGAAAGCATGGAAAATAAAACTATCTAATAACTCAAGAAGCAAAATTCAATAAAAACTAACTAAATATAAACCCCAAAACACCAATCTATCATTCAAAGCTTACAACCCAAAGAAAAACTTCATATAAAACATAATATATTAAATATAAATCAACTATGAGAATTCATAATAGTATTCCATCAACAAAAAAATCAAACTAAAACTAGAAAAATTAATCTCTAAGCTTTGAGATTCGGATCCACATTCTAATCCGCTTCAAAATCCTAACCAACACTTTCAAATGGAGTAAGGGATGACCAATCTTACTCAAAGCGAGGAGCGAAGCAAGGCAGGAGTCCAAGCCCTCAGCACTTGAAAGGACTGGTGCTAATAGAGTCAAGTAGTGTCTCCTGATGGGCTAAAAAGGCAGTATGATCCTAGGGTTGATTTCTTTTCTACAGCCACTGGTAGTACATGAAAACCAACTTGAAATAGACCTCACCTAAACAAGTATCCATTTTAGTACCAAAATTTGGAAAATATTAAGAAAAGGGTGAGCATGTCACACCCAAATTTTATAAAATGACGTGAACTAACTAATAATCATCAAAACCAAGATGCCATTAAATAAATCAACTCAATCACCAACATTATCCCATTAAACAAAAATCCCAAAACAAACATAATTTAACCTTCAAAGGTTACATCTCATACCTTAGTTAATGACAAAACCTTAAGCAAAACTATTATCTTTAATAAACTAGAAAGCAATCATAAATAGTGTTTTCAACATCAAAACTTTAAACCAAAAAATTGATAAACAAACTGTTCAGGCCTCCCAAGAGGGATCCACATCTTGATCTGCTTCAAGGTCCAAGTACATATACTTACTTATGGTTGTATCCTCTATGATACTAAAATATGAAAAATGTTAAGGAAGCAATGAGCAAAATAAGCTCAGTAGGAAAAAAAATTTCAAACCTAAACAAGGTTTACAAAATATAGGAAAACAGGATGAACTCACTTTATAAAATAAATATTTAACTTTTGAAATAAAACGTGGCAATTAATAACAATCTCAAGTTTTAGTGTATAATTAGAACAATCCATGAATGAGTAAAACAATTTCCCAAAACAACAAATAATCATAACAAGTGTATCTCATGTACACAAGTTGACAACTTTTAATCTACACATTGAGAATATCCAGACCCACACACATACACAATCTGTAAAACCCGGGAAAATATGAATTTTTTATAAAAAAAAGGACAAAATGGTAATTTGCCACTATAATGAGAGTTTAAAATCCATATTTTCCTAGAGCTCGGATGACACAACGGACCTCACTGTTGGATTCATATCACTAAATTGAGTCAGATTTTACACATTTTACGAGACAATTGGGTGACGAATGACCTTTCAAAGGTCCCCAAAAATGAAATTTATAAAATTTCCTTATAATTGGATAAAATTTTAAATAAAATTAATTTGAACTTAAACCGGGATATAATGAATCGTTTCAGGACGAAAAACGGACCCAAAAATAGGAAATATGCTGTGCAATGTGGACCGCACAATCGGGACTATAAATATAGACTTAAAATCAGATTTTTTGGAGAAATATCTCATTTGATCATCACCTTGTCTGGCCATAGGGAGAAGAGAGTGAGAGGAGAGAAAAAGTTTGTCTTCAAGGCTTATTTCTCCGATCCAAGAAGTTATGTTGCTCCAATCGACTTGGACCAAGAGCTAAAGTTCATTTCCTCGACTAGGGCTACGCGTACGTACCAAAAAGAGTGGATTTCACGGAAGATCCAAGAGAAGACTTTGGGAAAAATCAAAGCTTTGATATTGTTTTGGTATTATAGAAGTTCTCCACACTTCTATTGAGGTAGGGTTCTACCTACTTGATTTTATTCCTATCCTTTGGGGCTGTTCTAGGGCCGGTTTAGGAGCTGAAATTATGGACTGTTTTGGGGTTGAAATGATGGACCGTTTTTGGTTAAAATATGGATTGTTATGTGGTTGTATTTTGGACTGAATTTGGGGTTGTTTTATGGCCTGTTTAGGGGCTGTTTTGTGGCTGTCTTTTGGGCTGTTTAATGGCATGTTTAGGGGCTGTTTTGTGGCTAAATTTGGGGTTGTTTTATGGCCTATATAGGGGCTGTTTTGTGGCTTTCTTTTGGGCTATATAATGGCCTGTTTAGGGGCTATTTTGTGGCTGTCTTTTAGGCTGTTTAATGGCCTGTTTAAGGGCTGTTTTGTGACTAAATTTGGGGATGTTTTATGGCCTATGTAGGGCCTGTTTTGGTGGCTTCTTTAGGGGCTATTTTGTGGCTTATATAAGGGCCGTTATGTGGGCTACTACATGTGCGGTTATGTGGTATGTTGCACCTTTGTGATTAAGTGTGTTATTGTCATAAAAGTTGTGATAACATGTTTGAAATTGTGTTGTGGAATTGTGATATGAAAATTGTCAATGTATATACATGCTTGTGTTATATTGATATTATGGAGAATTATGAGAATTATATGCTTATGATATAATTTTGCCATGAGATATGTGAAATGTATTGATATTGTTCATATGTCTTTCATAGCATATTGAATATGTTATCACTGTGCAATGGGACATCATATTGCATGTGGCTGTGTGCATAGTGGTCGTCAACACCACACTTGGTAGATGACGAGTGGACTCCATTGAGCTTGGTTGAAGACTTGGCCGAGTCGCACAGGTTGCATGGTGATTAGGGTTGGAGTTAGCAAGGAGGACTAGAAGATCCCTTGGGTGCAAGGCCCGGTGATTAGGATACGCACTTCCTTGGCTTGGCCCATGAAGTGTGTGGGTGTACGCGGAGCCCTTGGTGGAAGGCCATAAATTTCGAGTAGGTTGGAGACCCTTGGTGTAAACTCATGAACATCCACCCCATACAAAGACACTAGATTGGTAAAAGTCATTTGATGTGCAACACAAATGACGATTCCATACACATTGGCACTTGCATGTGTTGAGGAGCTGGGAAGGGCTTGGGTTGATTTGCATGAATGAGTTTCATTTCATTTCATGGCATGACATGATAAATTCCAACATTGAATGCATATTCTTATTTGGAATGTTGATGTGAATATGAAATGTTGTATGTGAGCATTGCATCTGCACTTAGGTGGGGAGTAGCCTTTATAAGAATTACTCTACTGGGCGTGGCTCACCCTATATGGGAAAACATTTCAGGTACTGGATACACACCGGTGGACGGCCCTCACTTGGATCCTCAAGGGTGAAGAGAGGCCGAATTGTGGTCTTTAACCTTGGTTTTTGTAAAATTATGTTTTGGGCATGTAATGTGTAAAAGAATTATAACTGAGTTTATATGGGCTATTTTAATATAACAATGCATCTTTTTATTTGAGTATGGATAAATAGACCCGGTGTGGTCAAGTTTTACTTATAAGTGGACCCGATGTGGTCATTGTGTTATATTGGGCCTCGGATGGGTCATGTTAATGTATATTGCATAGGTTGTGTTTTGGGTAGAACTCCCCGTACAAGGGAGACTCTGCCCAAGTTTTGTTAAATTAAGGACCCCAGTAAATGGGGCATCACGACGTGTATCGAGTTACTCGGTATCCACAGGTATTCCGCGGGTTGATGGATAATCAATGGACCCCCGGGTTTTGGGGTGTCACAGCTTGGTATCAAAGCATAGGTATGCGATTACCTAGGGCTAAGGGGCATGGGTTTAGACCATTGCATTCATTGTGCATTACATGTTATGTGTTATGTGCTCAAATATGCTACATGTCATATGCTATGTGTTTTATGAATTATATGCCTGATAGAAATGTATATGGAAGGGAATACACTAGGGTTAGAAAACATAACCTTGGGAGTTTGGAAAAAGGGATGAATGGTATAGTTCTATGTGTAAATGTCTACTAGTAGGTGGCACACGCACTACTAGTGAAACAAGGAGGAAAATCTCCAAGTTTAAATGCTTGATCCCTAACTTGGGCTATTAAGTAATTGATCTATTGCTATCTTATGTGTGTGTAGTTGGCAACTAATAAATCTATTGCTATCTTATGTGCGTGTAGATGACAACTAGAGGAAGGGGACATCTGGGTGGACGAAACAATAACCAACCACCACCGGCCTACGACCAACAAGCCGTTCTAGAGGCTATTGGTACGGCGGCTACTACCATAGCACAGGCTAGTGCTACGGCTACCACTATTGCACAAACTAGTGCAAACGTGGGACAAAGAGGCTAGAACAACCTCTAGAGGTTCAAGGCACATCAACCTCCGATCTTCATGGGAGGGGCAGATCTAATGGTGGCTGTCCATTGGTTCCGACAAGTTGACAAGGTCTTGAGGGCTATGGAGATCACCTTCGATGCTTCAAAGGTAACTCTAAATTTTTTTCAGCTAGAGGGAGAGTCCCAGGTGTGGTGGGATTGGGTCAAGGACTCAAAGAATTTGGAGACCATGATGGGCAGAGTTCAAGGAACTCTTTATGGGAAAATACTTCCTGGTGGCTGCGAGGTACGCGAAGGCCCGGGAGTTTCTAGACTTGAGGCAGGGAACGATGTCAGTGATGGAATACATGGCTAAGTTCACGGAATTAGCATGTTTCGCTGATGATTATGTGGCCACAAATATGGCCAAAGTGAGGAAGTTCGAGGATGGCTTGAAGTTGTCCATCCGAGGCAAGATTGTGGGTTTTCTTTTGCAAGACTTGGACTTGATGGTCGCCACAACAATGGCCATTGAGAGAAAGGTGGATGATGCACGGAACATGTAGGAGGCGGGTGTGAAAGATAAGAAGAAGGAGGGTCAATCCTCTTCTTCTAGTTTGGGGAAGAAGTAGAGGACTTCTGCTCCACAAGGGTTTCAAGGATAAGGTCGTGGCTATCAAAGCCAAAGCCAAGGCCAGTCCTACCGAGCCGGGAGAAACTTCAAGACTACGTATCAGGCAGGTCAAAAGACTTGCTATCATTATCATCAGTCGGGCCACATGAGGAAGGATTGTCCTCAGCGACAGGGATCCCAGTCCCAGTCTTTAGTGGGGTACTCACAGATGCACTCTATTCCTCCCTACCCCAGCATGGGCCAGGGAAGTCATTACCAGTTCTAGGGCACTACACAAGGCCCTACTACTTCACAAGCGGGGACTCCGCAAACAGGCCAGATAGGCTAGGGCATGGGTCGAAGTCGAGGCCAAGGCTCACAAGCTGAGACTTCGGGAACCCAGGGGCGTGTCTACGCCATGGTGCCACAGACTGAGCCAGCAGATCCGTCGGTGATGTAGGGTACATTCCTACTCTCTCGCTTATGGGCTAGAGTGTTATTTGATTTTGGTGCATCACATTCATTTATTACTACATCTTGTGTGAAAGACTTGGGCTTGGAGGTTGAGACCTTGAAAAAATCATTGCATGTGAGTTCTCCCCTAGGAGCTAAGGTGAGAGTTGATCAAATATGTCGGGACTGTGAGTTAGAGATCTTGGGGATTCTACACACTATAGACCTTAGGGTCATGGACATGTCGGAGTTTGATGTGATCCTCGGGATGTATTGGTTGGCAGCACATCGGGTCGTCATTGATTGTGATAGGAAGAAGGTCACGGCTTATACGCCTGATTGTATCTGTTTCAAGTTCCAAGGGGAAAAGTATGTTGCTTTCCCACAAGCCATGTATGATTCTAAATGGCACGGAAAGTTGATGTGTTGGCTTACAAGCCTTACCCTAGAGGATGAGGTGAGACAGGAGTTGGGCCTTCCTCCGGGTTGTATGTGAGTATGCGGATGTTTTTCTGGATGAGCTACCGGGATTACCTCCATATAGGGATGTAGACTTCATCATTGAGTTGCATCCTGATACATCACCCATTTCTATAACTCCACATAGGATGGCGCCAGCTGAGTTACAAGAACTCAAGGTCCAGTTGTAGGAATTATTGGACAAGGGTTTCATTAGACCGAGCACTTCACCTTGGGGCACTCCGGTGTTGTCTGCCAAGAAGAAGGATAAAATCCTTTGATTGTGCATAGACTATTGGCAGTTGAATAAGGTTACTATCAAGAATAGGTACCTTTTGGCAAGGATTGATGACTTGTTTGATCAGCTGAGAGGGTCGCGGGTCTACTCCAAGATAGATCTCCGCACCGGTTACCATTAGTTGAGGGTTAGGGAGGTAGACATCCCTAAGACGGCATTTAGAACGCGGTATGGGCATTTCGAGTTTACTGTTATGCCATTCGGATTGACAAATGCCCCGACAACATTCATGGATCTCATGCATAGGGTTTTCCAACCCTACCTAGATCAGTTTGTCGTGGTCTTTGTTAACGACATCCTGATCTACTCCAAGTCTGAGGAGGAGCATGAGGATCACTCGAGGATTGTTCTCCAGACCTTGACAGACCATCAGTTGTACGCCAAGTTCAGCAAGTGTGAATTTTGGCTTACGGAGGTGAAGTTTTTGGGACATGTGGTGTTGGCTTCGGGTGTATCTGTAGGCCCGAAGAAGGTTGACACAGTTATGAATTGGGAGAGGCCAAAGTCAGTCTTCGAGATACGCAGTTTCTTTAGATTGGTGGGGCACTATCGACGGCTCATTGAGGACTTCTCCCGATTAGCTGCACCTATGACCAAGTTGACTCGAAAAGAGGTCAAGTTTGAATGGAATGATTCTTCCGAGAAGGCATTCTAGGAGTTGAAGAGGAGGCTTACTTCAGCTCCTATTTTGATTGTTCCAAAAAGGGAATAGAGGTACACAGTGTATTGTGATGCCTCGAAGGACGGACTTGGTTGTGTGTTGATGCAGTCCAAGAGGGTGGTAGCTTATGGTTCTTGGCAGTTAAAGAATCACGAGCAGAATTACCCCAAGCATGACATAGAGTTGGCGGCCATTGTCTTTGCCTTGAAGGCTTGACGCCACTACTTATATGGTGAACAGTTCGAAGTGTTTTCGAACCATAAGAGTCTGAAGTACATCTTTACACAGCGGGATTTTAACATGAGGCAATGCTGGTGGATGGAGTATCTAGAGGACTACGACTTCACTTTGCATTACCATCCTACTAAGGCAAATATGGTGGCTGATGCACTCAGCCAAAAATCACGAGGAGTATTAGCTAGTGTGATTTCCCAAGAGTGGCAAATGCTCAAGACTATGGGACAGTTCGGGCTACACAATAAAGATCAGACTCATGGTACTTTGGGGAGTTTGGTGGCTACACCTTCCCTACTGAGTAGACCAATTGAGTCCTAAGGACAGGATATAGAGTTATCATCCATCATGGACTGAGTACGATTAGGTACAGCTGATGGGGGCTGGGCCATTCACTCGGATGATAGTCTTCGGTTTAGGGGAAGGATTGTGGTTCCCTAGTCTGCGGAACTCAAAGAGGAGATTCTTTAAGAGTTTCATTGTTCCCGATTTGTTGTGCATCCAGGTGATACGAAGATGTACCATGATCTTCGTCCCCAGTACTATTAGAGTGGGATGAAGAAAGACGTTAGGAATTTTGTTAGCCGATGTCTCACGTGTCAGCAGGTGAAAGCTGAACACTAGAGACCAGCAGGGTTATCCCAGCGTTTGGAGGTAGGTGAGTGGAAATGGGAGCATGTCACGATGGATTTTGTGACTCACTTGCCACGGACATTGCGGGGTCATGATGCGGTGTGGGTGGTAGTGGACCGGCTTACCAAGTCGGCACACTTTTTAGTGGTGCAGATGACCTTCACACTGAAGGAATTCTGCAGGTTGTATATACGGGGGATTGTCCGGCTGCATAGAGTGCCCGTATCTATAGTATCGGACTAAAATCCCAGGTTTACGGCTTATTTTTGGGAGAGTTTCCAACGAGCCATGGAGACACAATTGATGATGAGCATTGCTTTTCATCCCCAGACGGATGGTCAGTCTGAGAGGACTATCTAGACTTTAGTGGACATGCTACGGGCATGCGTCCTAGATCTCAAGGGTAGTTGGGAAGATCAATTACCCTTGGTGGAGTTTGCATACAACAACAGTTATCAGGCGAGCATACAGATGGCACCCTATGAGGCATTATATGGGAGGTCATGCCGTTCTTTGGTTTGTTGGACGGAGGTGGAAGAGAAATCCTCTACGGGTCCGGATTTGGTGAGGGATACCTCTGAGAAGGTGGACTTGATACGGAAGCGTCTTCTCACGGCTCAGAGCCGACAGAAGTGCTACTCCGACAGACGACGGCGACCTCTGGAGTTTGAGGTGGGAGATCATGTCTTCTTGAAGGTGATACCTAAGAGAGGAGTGGTCAAATTTGGTAAGCAGAGAAAGCTGTCGCCGAGGTATATTGGGCCATTCGAGGTACTCGAGACGATGGGTGCAGTGGCTTACTGGTTGACGTTATTGCCAAATCTATCGGGTGTTCATGCGGTTTTCTATATCTCTATGCTCCGGAAATACACCCCGGATCCGACTCATATGGTGGATTGGGGAGAGCTTATTGTTGATGCTGATGGGACCTTCGAGGAGGGACCGGTGTGCATCATGGATAGCCGGGAACAGGTATTGTGAGACAAGACCATGCGGCAAGTGAAGGTGTTGTGGCAACACCGAGGAGTGGAAGAGGCAACATGGGAGCACAAGGACACCATCCGTATCAATTATCTTTTCTTATTCGAGGATGAAGGTACATTCTTATAGTCATTTAGCATTATTTGACTGTTGCATATGCATGTGATTGTATGTGCATGTGTATGTGAATTTTGGGGACGAAATTCTTTTAAGGGGGGAAGAATGTAAAACCTGGGAAAATTTGAACTTTTTAAGAAAAATGGGCAAAATGGTAATTTGCTACTATAATGTGAGTTTAAAATCTATATTTTCCTAGAGATCGAATGACGCAACAGACCTCATCGTTGGATTCATATCGTGAAATCGAGTTGTCTTGTCAATTTTCGTCGAATTTTGGGATAGTCAGATTTTGCACGTTTTACGAGATAATTGGGTGACGAATGACCTTTCAAAGGTTCCCAAAAATAAAATTTATAAAATTTCTTTATAATTGGATAAAATTTTAAATAAAATTAATTTGAACTTAAACCGGGATATAATGAATCGTTTCGGCACGAAATACGGACCCGAAAGAAGGAAATATGCAGTACGATGTGGACCGCACAATCGGGACAATAAATATAGACTTAAAATCAGATTTTTTGGAGAAATATCTCATTTGATCATCACCTTGGCCGGCCATAAGGAGAAGAGAGTGAGAGGAGAGAAAAAGTTTGTCTTCAAGGCTTATTTCTCTGATCCTAGAAGTTCCGTCACTCCAATCGACTTGGACCAAGAGCTAAAGTTCATCTCCTCGACGACAGCTACGCGTGCGTACCAAAAAGAGTGGATTTCACCGAAGATCCAAGAGGAGACTTTGGGAAAAATCAAAGCTTTGAAGTTATTTTAGTGTTATAGAAGTTCTCTACACTTCTATTGCGGTAGGGTTCTACCTACTTAGTTTTATTCCTATCCTTCGGGGCTGTTCTAGGGCCGATTTAGGGGCTGAAATTATAGACTATTATGGACTGTTTTGGGGTTGAAATGATGGACCTTTTTGGGTTAAAATATGGACTGTTNATCCTTCGGGGCTGTTCTAGGGCCGATTTAGGGGCTGAAATTATAGACTATTATGGACTGTTTTGGGGTTGAAATGATGGACCTTTTTGGGTTAAAATATGGACTGTTATGTGGTTGTATTTTGGACTGAATTTGGGATTGTTTTATGGCCTGTTTAGGGGCTGTTTTGTGGCTGAATTTGGGGCTGTTTTGTGGCTAAATTCAGTGCTGTTTTATGGCCTATGTGGGGGCTATTTGGGTAGCTTATATAGGGGCTATTTTGTGGCTTATATAAGGGCCATTATGTGGGCTACTACATGTGCGGTTATGTGGTATATTGCACCTTTGTGATTAAGTGTGTTATTGGCATAAAAGTTGTGATAACATGCTTGGAATTGTGTTGTGGAATTGTGATATGAAAATTTTCAATGTATATACATGCTTGTGTCATATTGATATTGTGGAGAATTATGGTAATTATATGCTTATGATATAATTTTGTCATAGGATATGTGAAATGTATTGATATTGTTCATATGTCTTTCATAGCATATTGAATATGTTATCATTGTGCAATGGGACATCATATTACATATACACGGTAACATCGCATCATGTGGGTGTGTGCATGGTGGTCATCAAAACCACACTTGGTGGATGACGAGTGGACGCGATTAAGCTTGGTAGAAGACTTGGCCGAGTCGCACAGGTTGCATGGTGATTAAGGTTAGGGTTAGCAAGGAGGGACTAGACGATCCCTTGGGTGAAAGGCCCGATGATTAGGATACGCACTCCCTTGGCTTGGCCCATGAAGTGTGTGGGTGTACACGGAGCCCTTAGTGGAAGTCTATAAATTTCGAGTAGGTTGGAGACCCTTGGTGTAAGCCCATGAACATCCACCCCATACAAAGATCCTAGATTGGTAAAAGTATTTGATGTGCAACATAAATGACGATTCCATACACATTGGCACTTCCATGTGTTGAGAAGCTGGGAAGGGCTCGGGTTGATTTGCATGAGTGAGTCTAATCTAATTTCATGGCATAACATGATAAATGCCAACATTGAATGCATATTCTTACTTGGAATTTTGATGTGAATATGAAATGTTGTATGTGAGCATTACATGTGCACTTAGGTGGGGAGTAATCTTTGTAGGAATTACTCTACTAGGCGTGGCTCACCCTATACGGAAAAACATTTCAGGTGCTGGGTACACACTAGTGGACGGCCCTCACTTGCATCCTCAAGGGTGAAGAAAGGCCAGATTGTGGCCTTTAAGCTTGGTTTATCTAAAACTATGTTTTGGGCATGTAATGTGTAAAAGAATTGTAACTAAGTTTATATGTGTTGTTTTAATATAACGATGTATCTTTTTATTTGAGTATGGATAAATGGACCCGGTGTAGTCAAGTTTTACTTATAAATGGACCCGGTGTGGTCATTGTGTTATATTGGGCCTCGGATGGGTCATGTTAATGTATATTGCACAGGNGAATTGTGATATGAAAATTTTCAATGTATATACATGCTTGTGTCATATTGATATTGTGGAGAATTATGGTAATTATATGCTTATGATATAATTTTGTCATAGGATATGTGAAATGTATTGATATTGTTCATATGTCTTTCATAGCATATTGAATATGTTATCATTGTGCAATGGGACATCATATTACATATACACGGTAACATCGCATCATGTGGGTGTGTGCATGGTGGTCATCAAAACCACACTTGGTGGATGACGAGTGGACGCGATTAAGCTTGGTAGAAGACTTGGCCGAGTCGCACAGGTTGCATGGTGATTAAGGTTAGGGTTAGCAAGGAGGGACTAGACGATCCCTTGGGTGAAAGGCCCGATGATTAGGATACGCACTCCCTTGGCTTGGCCCATGAAGTGTGTGGGTGTACACGGAGCCCTTAGTGGAAGTCTATAAATTTCGAGTAGGTTGGAGACCCTTGGTGTAAGCCCATGAACATCCACCCCATACAAAGATCCTAGATTGGTAAAAGTATTTGATGTGCAACATAAATGACGATTCCATACACATTGGCACTTCCATGTGTTGAGAAGCTGGGAAGGGCTCGGGTTGATTTGCATGAGTGAGTCTAATCTAATTTCATGGCATAACATGATAAATGCCAACATTGAATGCATATTCTTACTTGGAATTTTGATGTGAATATGAAATGTTGTATGTGAGCATTACATGTGCACTTAGGTGGGGAGTAATCTTTGTAGGAATTACTCTACTAGGCGTGGCTCACCCTATACGGAAAAACATTTCAGGTGCTGGGTACACACTAGTGGACGGCCCTCACTTGCATCCTCAAGGGTGAAGAAAGGCCAGATTGTGGCCTTTAAGCTTGGTTTATCTAAAACTATGTTTTGGGCATGTAATGTGTAAAAGAATTGTAACTAAGTTTATATGTGTTGTTTTAATATAACGATGTATCTTTTTATTTGAGTATGGATAAATGGACCCGGTGTAGTCAAGTTTTACTTATAAATGGACCCGGTGTGGTCATTGTGTTATATTGGGCCTCGGATGGGTCATGTTAATGTATATTGCACAGGTTGTATTTTGGGTAGAGTTCTCCGTACAAATGAGACTATACCCGAATTTCGTTAAATTAAGTACCCCGGTAAATGGGGCATCACGACATGATATCCAGTTACTCGGTATCTACGGGTATTCCGCGGGTTGATTGGTAATCAATGGACCCCTGGGTTTTGGGGTGTCACACAATCATCCAACCAATCTTCGCAATGATACACCATTTTAAGGAAGCATGTTTACCGACGTATCGACATTGATGAAACTTCTTAGGAATGGTATACGAACCCTTTGCCTTGATCTAGGTAAGTAAATAGTGTGAACTCTTGAACTCTCACAAGAACCTAAGCAACTCCACTACAACTGATAGGAAACCTTCAAACCCCTCAAGGTAAGAAACTTATCCACATATTCTATGATATCTAATTGAGTGCAACCCACATTCATCATACCTACCCATAAAAGAGCTAATAACAATATTTTTCCATAAAATTTATGTATACCACAATTTAGAGTTCCACAACTCAAAATAGAAGGGTAATCATATCAAACCATGCAACATATCGTAAAAAGACATATTCAAGTTGACTATAATCAAGATCTAGGGTGTGTAATTTTGGAAGTAAATCGTGTAATTTTTTAAGAAACAAATCAAGTAATCAAAAAGAATGTGAAAACATTGTAGATCTATCATTTTTGTTAGAATATTTATCAATATATATACATACACATATATATATAACCTACCTCAATCTACAATCAATCGATCCTAAAGCATTTTGATGCGATTCCTATGCGTTAATCCTTCAAGATCTTGCCACTTTTCTTCTTTTCCAACTCCTCCAGGCTTCCTAGGGTTAGAAACTGATAAAAACATACCTAAAACACATTCTTCGGGTATTTATAGGGTGAAAACAGTACAAGCGGTGCAGATTTGATCGTGCAAACTCACGCAAGCATGTTTGAATGGGCTTTACTTGGGAGAATTTTTAAGATGATTTCATCCTTATTTAATTATAGTATGGGGTCTTATAATCCACCCCCTAAATGAAATTTCATCCACAAAACTTAATTATCGACTTAGTCTATATAATTCTAATTGGTCACAAGGTCTCAATGCCTATTCATCCTTTAAACAAAAAATCCAATATTTTATTAGATTTCCAATATTCTAAATTTTAATGCCTCCAACTTGTACCGAAATAGATCCTATATGCAAGTCGTTACCACTCCACTCAAGTTGTCGACATTCCTTACCATCAGCTCCATCCTTACTATCACCTCATTTTAGTACCGACGATCCTGCTATGTTTGTACCATCATTGCAGCTATTAAAAGTCTCAAGATTATTTTTATTCATAGTATTGAATGTGATATTTAATGTCGTGGCACTCAATGAGTTCCAAAGGATATCAAATTATAAGACTCCAAAGGAGGCATGAGATATTCTTGTGGTTTCACATGAAAGAACTACAATGGTCAAGATGCCTCATCTCCAAAGGTACACTTCACAATTCAAGATGTTGAGGATGCAAGAGGAAGAAACATTTAGCAATTTTTATGCCTAGTTATATGACATTGTTAATTCTTCCTTTGCATTAGGTACCACGATCGATGATGTCGTCATTAAGTAGAAAATCTTGAGATCTCTTCATGTGAGATTTCATGCAAAGGTGACCTCACTAGAGATGACTGTAAACATGGCCACGGCATCGATCGAAGACCTAACAGGGTCATTTCGAGACGAACCTTCTTTTATCCAAGAAATTTAAGGTGTGGCATTAAATTCTAAAATTATAGAAGGGGGTAAATCCAAGTCACCTCATTCAAGAGAGGAGGACATAGCCTATCTTGCAAGAAAGTTAAGCAAATATTTTTTGAGACTAGTGGTGTCAAGTCCTCGAGGTCGAAAGGAAACTCAAGTAGACCTAAGTCTCCTAGAAAGGGAAAAGAAGGTGGGGTTACAACTTCTCAACACGAAGTATAGAAGAAGGGGCAAGGTCTCCAATGCTATGAGTGTCATGGGTTTGGAAACATAGTTGTAGAATTTCCTAATACAAAGAAGAAAGACATGCCCAAGGATGGGAAAAGATCCTTGAAGACTAAGGTGAGTGAAAGTGAAAGTTAGTCCACAAGGAGTGTTGACTCCTTTTCTTCAAGTGATGAAGAGAACTTCACTTTGTAGGGTTCATATTCCTCTCCCCTCCCCCCCTCCAATGAGAAACATCCATTGATGAAGAAAAGGAAGTTGAGTCATGTCCCACTACATCATAACAAGGTGAGCTTTCTTGAATGAGAGCACAAAGGGCTTGTAGATTCGAATAAGGGTCTTGAGTTTAAACTTTTAAATCTTGATAGAGACATTCACGAATCACAAGAGCTCTCAAAAAAACTTTCCAAAGCACTGAAAAGCTTGATAGAATGTTGGCTATAGGGAAGAGTGTGGGTGATATGAGAGACCTAGGCTATACAAATGAGAACACCACCCCCCCTATATCCAAGACCGTGTTTATGAAGGTTAATCTCAATCCTCCACCCACACAAGTAAGCACAAATCCTAAAAAGATTAAGAATGGTAAGGGTAAGCATGAAAAGAAGCAGGTTAAAAAGAATACCCAAACCAAATCGTTTGCGTGTTTTACTTGTGGAGAGCATGGTCACTATAGTCCACATTGCATTCAAAATTGGGAAGTCTTAGACAAAAAAACTCATGCATCTACCTAACCAATCTAAAGTCTTGAACAATCAAGTTGTAAATCTTCCCAAACATTTAGAAAGGTCAAGTGAGTCCAAGCATATGCGTGCATCATCTTCACATGGACCACGTTCCAGAGTGCCCAAAGCTCATTCTACCCCCAAGGTCAAAATTGGTCTACATACATTCGGATAGAAGAAAGTGAGTCCTCCACCCGTTCCCCAATCTAACCCATGTTTTAGGAAGGAAAACAAGTATGGGTGACTAGGGAGGACTTTGAGAAACTCACCACTCCAACCAAGTTGGAGATCTTGAGTAAGTCTATTAAGGTCGTGGCTCCTAAGAAACAAGAGAGGAGAGATAATATGAAATTAGGTGATCACACATGCATTGCATAAAAACACCTTAGGGTCATACTTTCTTTGTACATTTTCTTTTATTATTTCTTTCTTTCTTTATTTGCTATATGTTTCTCTATATGAAAATACAAAAATATTACAAAGATGAAAAGAGTTTTGATGTCTAGTTTGACATTCATGTCTAGTTTGCAAAAGAATTCTTTGTTCATGATCATGGTAATTTACACTTTGGTTTGCAATGAAATTGTTTCATCCTTAAATCAAAGTTGAAATGTTCATTGCTATGAGTTATATTAGGAGACAGAGAACTTAGTGGCATAAATCTTATTGCATGATAAAGTCTCTTTCATCCTAGCATGCTTGGATAGTATTTAGCTTTGAAAAATGCATAAACCAAGTACAAGCATGTCATTTACCTTCACACTTAGGAGTTTGATTAATTTGAACTATTAATGATGTTAAATGACTCTAATTGTTGGTGATAGGTGAACACATGGCTAAATTTTAGTTAAATTCCAATCCCTTAAAAGATGCCAAAGGCCAATTGTGAGAAAATAACCCAATGTGGCCAAATCTAAAAAGACGGGCATAAATAAATAGTTAGAAATAATTTCACTGTAATTGTGAGAGTACTTGCACTTAATTATTAATTGGTTATTTTTAAATCTCTGAGAGTTCATGTCAACCATGCTTAGAAGCATACATTAAAAGTGCAGAATTCACAATCGTGTTGATTGAAGTCATAGAGTAGAAGGGATAAAAGAAGAGAGAGTTGTCAAAAAGAGACTATTTAGGACACTCACTAACCGGTCATATATTCACTTAGACAATGCATTAGGATTACATGATGTTTTTACTAATGATTTAAACTAATTGGAATCCTTTTTGTGTTGGAGGTTGATTTCACACACGATGCACTTGAATTAGTCAAAGTTGGACAAAATTTGAACACGTGCAAGTGAAATTGAACCAAGTGAGGAAAAATTGCTCTAGGATGCATAAAATTGAGTTAAATATCTTAGAATATTCCTTATAGCAATGCATTGAGATGACGAGTTTTGAATGGAGATTGTATAATGCTAACATGTGTGATTTTTATAATTATGAACTTTGAGCATTTTATGTTTAAAATTCAAAATTGCATCAATTTTGATCCAAATTCATCCATGCATTGCTTTGAAATACATTCAAGTTGTATATAAATCATGCATGCATTTGTGGTTTGAAGGATAGGTTGATGAGTGGATGTTGGGATTGGGTTTGTCCATAGAGGGAGTGAAGTTGATCTGTTAGTAGGATTGAGAAGCTTCAAATATCTTTCGAGCAGTTATCTACAAAGGGAGTGAGGTTGATCGGTCAACAGGACAGAGAAGCTTCAGAGATTGCTCAACCAGTCATATAACTACTCGAGCGACCTTAGGTTAAGTCGTCAACCAGATTTTTAAATTAGTGTTTTACATAGTTTTTTGCATTTCAAACTCCCTCATTCACGTCCCAAGCCTCTATATCCTAACCCTAGCCTCTCTAATTTTTCCACTTATTCTTCTTCAATCTAAGGTGAAGTCATCTTCTACATCACAAATCCACATATGTGAGATCTATATCCTTAGAAGAGAGAAACAGCCTCAAGTGGAGGATACATATGAAGATGTTGAATAGAACTTCGATGTAGCTACTCGAATCCTAACCCAAGAGTTCGTAGAGAGATTTAGAGACAAATGATCTCATAGGCCAATGTTAATTAAATGGGAAATAAATAGCACGGAGATATTTGTTCGATTGTTACTAGTCTGACAAACCATGGATGAACTTGAATGTTCAATGAACCCATGACATTAAAAGATAGCATTGTGAGGGAAATCTATGCTCATATTCAGATTATTGAATCTAATCCTCATGTTGACCACTTTGTGACTTATATCAGAGGTAATGAGTTTACTTTTTTTGTAGACCTCATTATGACCTTATTGGGTCTACCTAGGGTAGAGAACGATTAACTTAGTGCGAAATCGGTAGATCCAATGCCTTCTCTCCATTTAGTTTCTACTGAGTAGTATGACTAGGGTTGTGCAACAATCCAAAAATTTGACACCAACTCCGACTCCAGACTGACTCCGCCTCCGCCTCCATCGGAGTTGGATTTTAACGAAGTTGGAGTTTGAAATCATTTCTAAAAAACCTCTAACTGCATCTCTGAGTTTTATTAATTAACAATTTTATATAAATTATAAATTACATTTTATATTACTATAAATCCAAAATCCTCTCTCATTATACTATAGGCCCTAAGCCCAACCCACCAAACTATTTTCGCCCCCAAGCCCTGTCCAAACCTAAGCCCAAGTACAACTATACTTCAACCCCACCATTCACACCCAAATAATCTCTCTCTCTCTCTCTCTCTCTCTCTCTCTCTCTCTCTCTCACACACACACACACATAATATATATGGTCTAATTTTTTTAGTATTTTGTATATTGTAGTAACTCTCTCTCTTTCTCTCTCCCTCTCAGATTCTGTGTGTATATATGGCCTCAAGTAGTAATATGTGTATTATCTGATTTTTTGTTGTTGCTGATTTCTGAAATTCCTATCCGAGTCCGATTGCCGGAGGCAGAGTCAATGTATTGCGGAGTTGAAGTTGGAGAGAAAAACTTACTCTAACCAAAGTCAAAGTCAGAGTTAAGAAGACATGATTTCGACTACGTCGAAGTCGAGGCCCACCCCTATGTATGGCATTGATCATCCTGAACATTGGGTCACCCAAATTCTTTCAAAAAACGTTAATCTCAAAGTATAGCATGCTTAATCTCATAACTAATTATAATATAGAGCCAAACACCCATGTCTCAGACTTTCTTATTCCTAAGCTCTGATTCTTTATGACATATGTAAATGATTTGGTCTTGATTTACTAATGATGATGTTTGGGTGTATTCGTAGATCCTTTTTAGTGGGATGATTATCATATCTATTGCCTTTTGGATCTTTGATTTCTCGTATCTACCAATGGAAAAGTGTTGTAGTTCTACCTAGTGACCAATTGCATAACCCTATGAGCCCTCCACACAAAAGTTCTATTAAATTGAGCAAGGCCCAAGCTGACTATATTTGTAGGAGACCCACTAGTGTATCCTGAGACTTGTATATCTAGGACACCACCACCACCGTGTTAACGCAGTTCAGACATCCTTGTTGCACAGCTAGCATTGTCGATTGATATGCTTTTGGGTATATAGCGGCGCATGGAGCATAATCATCTTACTTCACAAAGATTAGATACGTTGGATTGACAGATTGTGAGTATGGAGACTGCTTAGCGAGTGGTCTTTGGATCTCTTACCAGGTGAGTTAGTCCACTACACTGATTGACCAAGGGTGAGCATATCTTTGGGGAGCCAGTGGCAGATGAGAATGATTCAAATACCGAGCTTCCTCAACATGATGGAGGAGATAGTGTGCCAAAAATGCTTGTTCTCAAATGGGTAGATTTTCACAAAGCTCCCAAGCGTAAGAGAATTTTTCGTGTAGTATCTTGGAACAAAATTTCAAGGGTGTCTCCTCAAGGAAATCTTTGGTAACCAAGGATGATTAAAAAAAATAAAAAAAAAATTGAAGTTGAGAATTGTTGGTAACTAACTAAATTAAAGGTAAAAATCAATAAGAGAAAAAAGTACATAATTTTGGATTTCATCCCATCCATAAACATAAATTCATACTCTAAATCTATAAATCATCCAAGTTCCTAATCAAACTCTCCAAGATGGATAATATTCAACCAAAATCATTAATTGGTAAAAATAATGCTTTTGATGAAAAATAAATTGATGGAAGAATTTTTATCCAATTGATTGCAGGAACTCCAATAATCATTCATACCCAAACCAATTGTTTACAAATGACAAAGGATATGGCCAATCAATTTGGATTCCGAAAAACAATTATTCAATTATTAAATCACATTCATCGTAAACCCCCCTAGTTAGAGTGTAAAATCTAGTTCATAGGCTGGGAATCCCTCCTTGATTATTCGGAAAAGAAATTACTCACTCATGACTATGAAATTAAAGCAAAGTATTGAAAAAGACATAATTGAATTCAAAGAATAAAGATTGACTGAAAAGTAAATAAGAACTTTAATGTAAAAGTAACTTGTATGGAAATAACTGTAAGAACGTCGATTACACTGAATTAAATAGACTTAAATTGAAGATAATACTCTTAAACCAAAGACAAAAGAATAAAACTAAAGTATGATTGCTAGAGAAACTAAGAAGAGAACTAGAGAGAATAAAAGTAAAAAAATGAAGAACAAAACTAAGTAAGCAAGGAACGATTTTTTTAAGAACTCCATCCTCTTTCCCAAAGTCTTCTATTTATTGTGTATGGAAGATAGGTCTTCAATAGCTTTGTGCATGTCTTCTCCTAAAATATCTCCTCCTCCTATTGGTAGAGTACCCAAAATATTTGGCAAAATCAAGCTTAAATTAGAGTTTTCCTTTAAATATGTCTGGACCTACTAGTAGAAAACTGATCAACTATTGGTAGAATCTTGATCTTCAAATCCTCGTAGCTACTTCTATCGGTAGAATCGTAACAGTAGAACAGATTCCAGAGACTTCTGCTACTGATAGAAACACCTTCTACCATCCAGTAGAACCAATTCCAGAGAACCTTTCTTCTAGTAGAACCTAGCTTCTCCTACTGGTAGCTTACATACTATTTTCTTTTCCTACCGGTAGAAGTTGGGTTCTACCAAAAAGATTCTTCATTTTAGCACCCTCTATCGATAGGTTTACTATCTTTTTCTAAATTTCTTCTCCAAGGTCTCCGACTTAACTTCTAATAGCTCATCCTCAACTCTAACTTGTCCAAATTCATTATCATGATGCTCCACATCTACCTTTACACCTACACTGCCTGCAAATACAAAATCAATGCATAAATCAAAAAACATGCTAAGCAAAGCAAGTCAGTCTACTAGCAAGGCTAAAATGAATATGTTAGTTATAAAATAATGCAAGAATGAACAATCAATAGTGGAGATGCAACCATTTGAGTTGTTGTGTTTATGGGGACTTAGTATATTTTTTGTAGACTATACTAGAGTACTTTTTACTTTTTCGTTGTTGAGTTTATATTTTATTTTCTTTTATTTGTTTAGTTGTTTTTGTTTGTTATGATATACTTTTGTTTCTAATCTTGATTGTTTATCGTATTTGACTTTGAATTATATGCCTCATTTGTCCCTTGCTTATTTTACTTGCATGATTTGGCTAGTTGTTGTGCATTCACACCTTCTTGTTATACTATGATTCTATGTCATGATTGTTATAGGTTATCATTGGATTTAAATTTATAGAAAATAAGATAAGAATATATTTGGTAACTTGATTATGTACTATCCTTGTTGCATTTTATCATTTGTGTTGACATTTGTGACAAAAAGCGGGAAAATATTTTAGATATATATATGAGAGAAATATGGGAGATTCGCTCTTGACTATGCTCGATCTATTGCATATGAACATAGGAAGGGGGAGTTTGTTTAAAAACTCAGGGGGATTAAATTTTCAAACTTGGCATTAATTCACATATTTTACTTTTTTTTATTTTTCACTTGTTATTTTACTTGTGCACACCAGCTAAGGGGAAGATCTTGATCTGTTTCATATTCATAGTTCAATAGGTTCTCAAGCATATTTAGAAAGTTAGTTTCTAACCTATACTTATCTTGGTGCTTTCCAAATTTGGGACTATGTTATGTATTTCTTTAACATATGTTTTTCACAAGGTTTTGGTTTGAGTGGTGATATGCAGGACTACAATCTTCAAGTTTCATCTAAAGAAATAGATCCTTATACTAGATAAAGATTTAGGACGTGTATATGAGGGTTAAGATTAGATTTACAATTCTTTTGTTCAAACTGAGCAGAGCATTCAAAGTTGTTTTATCTTGTAGACATAAGACATCCCACCATTATAGCTCTTTGCCTGTAGTCTCTTTCTCGTGCGAATCTCAGCAATCACTTGTTCTAATTCTACATATTGATTGTTTTGAACTAATAGGGTTTAAGAATTCCTAAAGAAAGACCCCTTGTACCATCCATCTCTCCCAACTACAGAGAGAAGACAACCTAGCGTGCTCTAAACCTACAGTCAACTAGCTACTTGCCTCAGTTGTCTCCTACCCAATGCTAGATACAGAGGTGCATAATAGATCGATATGAACATCATGAGCTATCCCGTAATAAAATCAGTTGTTGTTGATACCTTTCTCATGGTTCCTTCTTCCATAATTTGAGCTCAGAGAAGGAAGAGATAAGAGGACCCTATGGATAATGTGGTCAGAAATCCATAATAAAGTTTGACCACAACGATCGAATTTATTATCTTCATACAGAGTTTGGGAGTGTCTCGCTTAGTTAGCAAACATCGAGTTTGAAGTCAAGGCAGCATGGATACGAGACTATTGAAGTGAAGTTTGGAATCATTATGGTTTTCTATCTTCACATTACCAAATTGGAGAGATAAAGAGCGTGACACTCCCCCATGCAACTCACTTGACGAGACTCCCCTTTTTGGAGTGGAGATTCCACATGCAATGTCGGTGACCTAGAGAATAGGGTTAGGCATTGGGTAGACTTGGTATCAGACTAGCTAGTAAAGAGATCATCTAAAGGCCACAACGATAGACACGCTTTAGCTAGAAGGTCGGTTAGCTAGACCCAATATGGATTCTATCATGGTTTACAATTATAGCTTGCATACATGTTTGTTTTTTGTTTCTTTTTTGGGGGGATCATCTCTCGACTAAAGAAAGAGCAAGAATCAAAAAAGTAGTGATTCAAATTAAGATTTATTTGGCTACTGCCTATGAGTAGCCGGCTCATTCTTCAACAGGCATGCGGTTAGAGCCAGAGGCTCCTCCCACCGCTTTGATCAAATTCAATTTCTTTGATACATCTATTTGTTCCGATCACTCTGAAATGGAATGTGATACGATGAGATAGAATGCAATAGAAACAAAGATAGGGAACGGATTACCTACTCTTAACAGTCAAACTGAGCCCTTTTATTCTGAATTCTTTAATTCAGAATTAATCAAATCTCTCCAAGTAGGATTCGAACCTACGACCAGTCAGTTAACAACCGACCACTTTACCACTAAGCTACTGAGGAAAAATGGAAGATTAGATCTCATAAAGTTCAATTCCCAAGCGTAACTCTTGGAACTTCTTCGTAATGGCTCCCTACCGTACTCTAGCTTGGTAGTTTTCACCGCCTGTCTAGGGTTGAGCCTTAGGATTTGACGGCGGACTTTAAAAGCCACCTACATACGCTTCACGCCCAATCATTCCGGATAATGCTTGCATCCTCTGCTACTAAATTAGAATATTTCTTGCATGTCCTAATTGAAGTATTTTGAGAAATAAAAATGAACTGAAGAATGAATGCTTTTTCAACAGGAGGGAAAAACTCAAGAATCATCGTTTTTCTATAACATAGGGACGATTGCTTCCATTATTGACTAGAAAGACACCAAATTCTCCTATAGGTACTTCAACTGTGGTATAGGTAGAAGCAGCTGGATCAGGAAAATCATGTGATTTAACAAAACCATGTGTCGGGGGTTTGAATCCCTCGTCGCCCACAACCATCCCAAAAGGGAAGGAGAACTTATTCCAATTCCAAGAGCTCGGATCGAATCAGTATTTCATTACCAATTTGATCCGAGCTCTCTTATTGAATGAGCCATGTATTAGTTAATAATCCTAGTGATTGGATTTATATGTTTATTCTGATAGGAAATAATCAAATCAATTAAATGATTTTTCATTGAATTGGCTCGAAGCTCTTGATTTTATTTTCTTTTGCAGATTAATTTAATTGTGTAAGAATCAGTATTGATGCTTCATTACACTGCCTTTTTATGAGATGACTCATAGACCTTACATATTGGAATTCTATTATATATCTTTGATATTCTTTTTCTCTCTTTCTCCTATCGTACATTTCTTCATAAAGTCAGGAAGTCTCCCCTGGCTTTCTTTCTTGGTTCCCTTTGTCCGCGCTTGCCCCACCGATGTATTAGAAATGATACCTTGGGATGGCTGTAAAGCTATACAAATTGGCTCCTTCTCCCCGCACCAGATAGAGGAGGATTTATTCAATCACATAGTTTGGGCTCCTAGAGTATGGTGCCCTTGGGGCTTTCTATTTGATTGTATCAAAAGGCCCAATGAATTGGGATTTCCCTATTGGTCCATGTCATTTTAGGGCAAGGGTATCATTTATGATGAAGATGATGAGATTATGTATATGGAAAAAAATCCAAATAGAAAATATTTTGATTGGAAAAATCTCAAGTTTTGTCTTAGGAAAAAAGTCAATATTGTGGGCCAATTCGTTAACATACCGGCGAGCCATTTTTTATTAACATAACAACAACAAGCCCTTATTATAGCCTATGCAACTAAATTAGTTGCTTTATTTTTAGTGCAAACAATTAAGAATTTTTTTCCCATACCTGCTACATCAAAAACCAAATCACAAACTTCTGATAAAAAACAAGCAGTTCTAGTAAGATTTGTAATATGAATACCTTTATGCTAAGTGTGGCTAGGATCTTTTACACATTTGGATGAAGGGAGGAATTCGTAGGTTCAATTCCTACTGGATGCACGCCAATGGGACCCTCCAATAAGTCTATTGGAATTGGCTCTGTATCAATGGAATCTCATCATGGATAGATCACCCAGGTTTGGGTCCATAAGCAACCCACCAGAGTTGGCGACTCATCATGGATAGCTTTGGCTACAGCTCTTGTGGGTTCCCTTAACCAAGCCACTGCCTTTGAGTCGCCAACTAATTCTTCAATAGGAGGAGAAACTATGGGTTTTTGGGATCTGCGTGCTTCGTGGTTAGAACCTCTCACGATGTTCTGAACCTAGTTCACATACCCCTTTAATGGGCGAACAATCCAACCCTTGGAACATACTATAACCCTAGGTCGCAAAGAGCCGACATCAAGGTGCCAAACCTTCCCATCGATGTGAGCTCTTGGGGAAGATCAGCCTGTTATCCTTGAGCCAATTTTTTTTTCTCCTTATCATTCATTTGTCTAGGCTTTTAGTTTAATGTTTATATTCAGTGGCCATGGTTAATGGCAAGAACTTATTGAATCCATCATTTGGGCTTATAATAAGTTAAATAAACCTCTTTATTCATCATTACAAAATTTCGACTTAATTAATTCATTTGTTAAAACAGGTCCTAAGAGAACTCTTTGGGACAAAATAATAAATGTCATAAATAGCTAGTCATATAATCGTGGTTACATAGATGCTTTTCATTGCGCAAAATTCCCCACTGCTGCCTCCCGTAAGAGTCTGGGTCATGTCTCAGCTACAAACATCACTACACTTCCACTTGACACCTATCGTAATGATAAACGGCTCGTCTCGTTGTGACCTTCTCTTGAATTCTCAAAACTTCTGTCACTCCATCCCAATATGTAAAATTGCCCCCAAAAGATAAGCTATCTGAAATGCTTTCTTAAATACGGGCACCTTCCAATTTGATCCAATAGGCTATCTTGGAAGAAAGAAGAACTTTTTTTTGTCTTGGTCCCAACTCAATACTAAACAAGTCCGAACTAATTGAATACTTGTGTTAGAAATTCCCCGAATTGGTTTGCCATTTCCATAAAGGATGTAATTGATAATTCGAAGTTGCACATTATCCCTTTCTTGCAACTGATATTGTCCATCATCATTTAGCTATTGCATTTATTTTTCTCATTGCTTGTCATATGTATAGAACTAACTTGGGGATTGGACACAGTTTGAAAGATCGTTTAGATGCGCATATTCCTCCAGGGGGATTGAGACGTGGGCATAAGGGTCTTTATGACACAATCAATAATTCAATTCATTTTCAATTAGGCATTGCTCATTACTTCCTTCACCTAAACGAGAACTTGATTTAGCGACACTTTCCAAAAGGCATGAATGCAAATAAAAAACATCCCCTAGATAAGCTTCGCGACCAGGCGGTCTTTGTAATAGAATAGACATTTGGCAATAAACTTATGCTTGTTTGGCTTTTTCATTAACTGATATAATTGTTAGTTAGTCTACCATATTTTTTTTAACAAAATAAAGGATATGGTTCCATGTGCTCAAAGTCATTATTTGTATTCTACTCCAGGAGCACTACCAAAGTGTTTCAAAATGGGGTTATCTTGACATAGGTCTCCCTCTGGCCTAGATCAACATAAATTAAATGAAGTCTTTATCGCTTTGCTTACAAATCAAATATGAAAACTTCATACACCTAATTTCTAACTTGTTTATTTTCTCATGAAATTGACAAAAGGGAGATTGCTATATCATATTTGTAATTGGCTAATTTTGTGGAGTCCAATGCAAATCTCAATCTTTTTCATGGTCATGATGCTATCAAGTTTAAAATCTGAAAGTGTCATTGAAAGGAAGAGATCAAGTATCAAAGTAACATCATTCAACCTTCGTATGCACTTTCATGCTTAGGACAAGCTAATGACCTAGACAACTGAGATGAACCCTTAGTTATTTTTTAACTTAGGTTGATTAGGATGAAAATGGAACTGAAAGAAATCCAACTATGACTCCTAGGTGATTTTCAATGATAAGATTTTCTAAATCATAAATGGGCTTTGAAAACATAGTTTGAGTTATAATTGGACTCCTCTTTGAGCAACACCCTTTAGTGCTCAAGAGGACAAGTTTTTGCATGATTTTTAAGATTAAAAACCTATAGGGACCGATCTATATTCACTAGCCTTCACTAAAACGGTCTCTTTATGACTTAGGGAAGAAAATGAGAAAATGCCAAAAAATGTAGCACAAGGCTTGAGCGGTGCTTACCTTAGTCTGGATTGAAACATGATTTTCATTCTAGTGACAACCATCCTCCCACCAATCAAGTGATCATTCATGAATCTGAGTTCTCTTATTTATTAAGACTACCCTTATTCCAAATCTATAAATAGGGAGGGCCTTTGTCACACCTAGGTTAAGCCTATTGTGAGATTTCTAAAAGAGAAAATCATCTTTCTACCTTGAAAGCTTCCGCCACAATCTAGATCCCTAAGACCGAAAAGGCTACCACTAGAAATTATACCCAATCTCACAACTTGGAGAAGAATATATTGTTGGTTTCATAAACCCATTATTGTATGCATACAGAGGATCATTGGCATGTCCATGATTGCTCGAGGCCTAGATGAACCGTGCGAGGTCCAACTGAAGCTACACTAGATGTCAAAGCAAGGCCTTTGGCAGAGAGACAACAAGAAAAAGAGCATTTAACCATGGTATTGGTTGAGGTTTAAGACTTGAGTACTTTTATGTTGACTTAGAGAGTAATGGATTAAACTTTGGTGAACGAGAAGGTTCCCCGCGAGTTTTCCCAAGTAGGGTTTTCTGCATTAACAAATCACTCATGTTATTTACTAGCTATCGTATAAACTTGTGATTGTTTGCACACACTCACATACTATGTTTTATGTTTTGATTGATTGATATCTATTCATACATAGTGTGGAATTGGGTTTGGGATTTGGGATCACCATGAGATTGATTGTGAGTTACATAATTCAATATTAATTAACATCAATAGTCATAGTTAATATTGGTTGTGGTGAATAACCCTCACATTAATTGCTTAATCTTTGTGGAGCAAGGTAATTGTGGTAGTATAGGCTTTAATTGGTAATCAATTAGGCTAAAATTGAAAAACATATTCACTCCCCTCTAGGTAAAGTGTCTATTGCTCCACGTATATAATTGTGAAAGAAGATCCACATCAGGTTCCCCCTCCTGGAACAACAACTTCTATAGCCTCAAAATCATCTATTGGTATATATACAACCTAAATAGAACTATAAGCACATGCATGGATGAAATAGGATCTAAATGTAATGCAATTTTCAATTTAACATTAAATGAACAATGTCATAAATTATAAAAATCAGATACGTTCACATTATGATAACTTCATCCAAATTTCATCATCTCATTACATTATTCTAAGATGAATATAGAACTCAATTCCATGCATCCTATAGCAATGTTCCCTCACTTAGTTTAAAACTTTAACTAATTCAAGTGCAACATGTGTGAAACTAAATTCTGACATAATTAGGATTCTATTTAGTATAAATCATTAATAAGCTCTATAATTCTATACAAAATCCTAATGCATCGTCTAAGTGAATACATGACCAGTTAGTGAGTGTCCTAATTATTTTTCTTTGAGAGAACTCTCCTATCTTTTATCACGTCTTCTCTTATGACTTCAATTAGTATGATTGTGAATACCATACTTTATCAATATGCTTCTAAACATGTTTAGCATGAGCTCTATGAGCTTTACAATTATTAAGCATAAGTACTCTCAAAAATTCAACTGCAATTATTTTTTAGTCATTTATTTATGCCTCACCTTTTAAAGATTGGCCACTTTGAGCTCTTTTTTCACAATTGACATCATTTAAGGAATTGGGGCTTTACTAACCTTTAGTTAAATGTTCACCAATCAACAACACTTAGAGTCACATTAGGTCATTAATCGTTTGAACTAAAAAGATTCCTAAGTATGAAGGTGAATGGTTGGCATGTACTTGGTTTATGAATGTTTCAAATGTAAACACTATTCAAGAATGCTAGGATGAAAAAGACTTCGGATCATAGATTATGCACTATGATTTATGCCACTAAGTTCTCAATCTCCTAATATAACTCATAGCACTGCACACATTCATCTTTGATTTAAAGATGGAATCATTATAAAGCAAATCAAAGTGTGAATTACCATGATTAATAACAAAGGGGGAAAAAAAAGAGAAGAATTTTTTTTTTTTTTTTGGCTTTTTCTTTTCCAATGTTTTTGTTTTTTTCAATTATCATATATAAATAAAAATATGCATAAGCATGCAATAAACAAAGAAAAAAAAATGGTTACAATAAATCTTAAAAGGATGTCAAACTTTACATCAAAAAAATCTTTTTGGGTTTTTAAATTTCTTTTGTTTTTGGATTCTCTTTTAAGAAAACTAATCAAAAATAAATAAATAAAAATATATACATTACATGTCCCTAGGGTGTTTGACGCAATGCATGCAATATGCGCCTAGGTTCAAACTACTCACCTTGCCCACTTCTTAGGTGACATGACCTTGTTGGAAGCACTCGGGGCATCCAACTTGGTTTCAATGGTGAGCCTCTCAAACATCTCCCCTTAGTCACCCGTACATTTTTTTTCCTTCCAAAAGCTCGGGTTTGGTCGAGGAATGGGTAGAGAAGATCAATATTCACCTTTGGAGTAGAAGGAGCTTTTTGCACACTAGCATATGTTCCTTTAGATGATGATACATGCATGTGCTTAGACTCACCTGACCGTTTTCAAAACATAGAAAAATTCATGACTTGGTTTTTTAAAACCTTGGATTGGTTAGCTAGATGCATGTGGGTTTCCTTTTTAACCAGTTTCTTTGAATGGATACCTTTACCATTTTTTCCTTTAGGAGGAATTGTGCTTACATGTAGGGCTTATGGGTTGGGGTTACCCTTCATAAACATGGTCTTTGAAGTAGTGGGGGTGGTTTTCTCATTTGTTTAGTCTAGGCCTCTTTTGTCACCCATACTCTATCCTATAAACAACATTTTATCAAGCTTTTTTGTGCTTAGGGAAAGTCTCTTTGAAATTTCTTGCAATTCATGAAGGTCTCTATCGAGTCTGACAAGTTTAAACTCAAGGCTCTTATTAGACTCTAAAATCCCTTTGTGCTCACTCTCAAGAAAGCTCACTTTGTCTTGGAGGAACTTCTCATCCTCCTCAAGCCCACAAATATAAGCCTTGGACTTCACTAAGTCCACATGAAGTTCTTTCTTATCATTTCCACTAGATTTGAATCTCATGCTCAATGAAAGCAAATTCTTCTTTTGTTTATGACACTCCTCATATAATTGATTATATGTATCTTGGACATCCTTAACACTTTCAGTGTTATTCTTACTAGTAGAGACTTTCACTTCTAAGTCATTTACCTATGTGGTAGGACTTGACTCAACGGCACTTGAAGTTTCTATAGGGGGAGGCATGTGAACCAACAAAGGTTGTTATGTTTTCTTCATCACTTTGAGAAGAAAAATCATCACTCAATGTGGACTCGCTTTCACACTCACTCACCTTAGCCTTCAAGACTCTCCTCCTTTCTTTGGGCATATCCTTTTTCTTTGCGCTTAGACATTTTGAAACTACATGTCCAAATCCATGACATTTGTAACATTGGAGACCTTGATCTTCCTTCTCAACCTCCTATCATGAAGATTGACCCCCTCTTTTTTTTTTCCCTCTTTTGGAGTTTTGGATCTAATTGGCTTTCCTTTCGACTTTGAGGACTCAACACCATTAGCCTTAAAGTATCTTTTGAATTTTCATGCAATATAGCATATGTCCTCTTCTCCTAATTTGGGGTGACTCAAATTTACCCCGTTCTTCATTTGTTGAGCTCAAAGCAACACCCTTCACTTTCTTGAGTGGAATAAGGTTCATCTCCAAAATTAATATTGACCCAACTAGGTCTTTCGACCAACACCGAAGTCATACTGACACTCATCTCTAACGAGGTCACTTTAGTATGAAATCTCTCTAGTAAAGATCTCAAAATTTTCACTTGATGGCGGCATTGTTGATTTTGGAACCTAATGCAAAGGAAAAATTCAAATATCACACAACTTAGCATAAAAATCACTAAATGTTTCTTCCTCTTTCATCCTTAAATTCTCGAACTAAGACGTGAACCTTTGAAAATGAGACATCTTGACCATTATAGTTCCCTCGCCAGATACCACAAGAATGTCATATTCCTCCTTAGAGGTTTGCTTGATGGTTTTCCCTAACTTCCAACTCAAACCTGATTGTTTGTGTATTTGTCTTATACAGATTGGTGAGTGTCACTCTCCCCCGAGTTTCAATGCAAGAAGTGAGGAAATTGTGTTTGGATGAACAAAAATGTCTGTGAGTGTGTGCAAAAGTACTCCACGAGCATAGAGAGACTCACAATGTGGTGTTTTACTTGGAATGAGTATTTCAAAGTCGTCTTCTCAGGGAAGGTGAGGTTGAGTGTTTTGAAGAGTGATTTGTGAAAAAATAAAAATTAGGAAAATCTTGTGATTTGAAATTTGGTAAGTTGTGAGTTAAGAAATATGCAACAAAGCAAGGTTGGCTAATCTATAGAGGTCATTCCAATGGGAATGTCAAATTGACTTGTTTCATTCAACCAATGGTGTCTTGGTGTTTAATTGATTCATAGGAAGTGAGGGACTAATGTAGTTGTGTTGGGCAAGAGCATACCCCATGACAAGTCTACAGTGTATCAAAAGCCCACAACCACGTCCGCACTCAACCTAATCAAACCAAATACTTTACACTATGAGGAAGAATGGAAGAGAGTCGATTTCACATACCCAAGAGGAAGTCCCACTTAGATTAGCCAACTAAAAGTTTAGCTATGCATGATGAAAGCAATAATAAACATGAGGTAGAGAAACACGGCAGTGAAATCAAGCATGGACTTGTATTAATGTAAGAGAAGGTATAAACTAAAAAAGGAAAAAAATTCATACCCAAAATGTAAAGCTTAAAGGAAATATGACCCAAATATAGAAATGAACCACAAGAAAACTTAAATAAACTTAATTACAACTTGATTAAAGGAGATTAAAGTGCAAAAGGGAAAGATTACATGTGAAATGGGGCTTACTATAATTAAAATGGTGAAGAAAAATGTAAAACCTAGCTTTTTCTCTCTAGAACTTTATCTTCTACCTTGGACCTTCTCTCTCTAAAAGTGTGATAATCTGAAAATGTGTGTAGGAGTTTTTTATTTTCGTCCATGCCCCCCTCTCTTAGCATGAGTGACAAACTTGGAGTTATTGGAGAGAAGTTGTCCACCAAAACAAGCAAAATCAGTCAAAGCATGGTCCTCCCATGCTTTTCCAACCACTCCCTCTCTTTACCTTGCATCCCTACTCCCTAATGCTTCAAATCTAAATGTAGGGGTTAGGAGATCGTCATGGGGTGTTAGAATTGTCAGAACATAGATTAGATGACACAAGGTGGGCCCCCGTAGTTGGCAGAGTCATTTGGAGAAGTGTTTGGGCTTTTTGGGAATCTTCTACTAGTAGCTCGTAGGTGACCTACCAATAGGTCATTTCCAATAGGGTATGCTACCGGTAGCTTGTAAGGATTCTACCGGTAGGTCATGTAGGGAGGCACTTAAGCTGCTTTCCAGTAGTCTTTTCTACCAGTAGGTCTTAATTCTTCTACCGGTAGGTCTTGCATGTCTTCTACCGGTAGGTCTTATCCTTGTCTTGGAATTCTTGGTTCCTTGAGCTCTTGAGCCATCCATCATGAGGTCCTTTCTTTCCTATTAACCTTGATCACTTGATGGCGTGCTTTATGCATGTCATTTCCATCCTATCACTTACAATCAAGCAATTCTCCATTAATTATCAATTTGAATCCATTTCCCCAAAATTTCACTAAAAAACAAGTTAAATTAGATGTAACGAAGAAACATAATATGAAATATTCCACACTCATCAAGGTTTCACAATTAGCTATCCTCCGCAACTCAGTGTCACAACAGTGAATATCATATTCAAGTCTTTAGAGTTCAACCCCACTTGGTCGATCTCAGCTTTTGCCCAAGTCTTCAGAGATTTCTCTTCAACCAACGCTTCACCACCTTCAACCGGTGTGGTGGCGATGGAAGGGCTAAAACCCTCTTGCACATATACCTAAACTCTATCATCTATTGATTTTAGAAATGCTCTCTTGTGAGATTTACAATATGTGAAGTTTGAATTGTCAAAGAGAAGTGATCATGCAATTTAACCTCTTTCTTTATGAGACTCCATTTGAAACAAATTAGTAGTAACAATAGATGTCTAGAAGGAAAACAAACCAAGTATGCAAGAAATTACAAAATATGCCTACAATGTGTCTAGTGCAACTCAAGCAAACCACTCTCTTCGTTTCAAGAGGAGGACATATGTGTGGATCTTCTCTCATGATTATACACGTGAATTACACGAAACTACCTAGAGGAGGTGAATAGGTTCTTAAACTTTAACCTTGGACAACCACCAATTTTAAACCTATTACTACCGCATTTACCTCTTCTCACAAAGATCAATTAATTATTAGTGAGAACCCCCTTTTAACCACAATGACCCCTTGAACCCATGAAAATTGATCTTGTTGATGGAAAGACAATACGAAAAAGAACACAAATAATTTGTTGACGTGGAAACCCTCATCGAGAAAAACTGTAAGGAACTCTAGTCTACATCAAAGCTTAATCCATTACCCCCAAAAATCAACTTACAAGTACTCGAGTCTTATACTTCAACCAATATCATGGTTAGACGTTCCCTTTCGGCAATAAGTCTTTCCGCCAAATTGCCTCTTTGATATCTTGCGTAGCTTCAGTTGGATTTTTCACTACAATGGATCCTCTAAGCCTTGAGCATTCACATGACGCACCCACGAAACTTAATATGCACACTCCAATTGGTTTGGTCTTCAACCAAGCAAGTTCTTCTGCACCAAGTTGTGACGTTGGATGAGAATCACTAAATGGTAACCTTGGTTTTAAAGATCTAGAATTGTGGTAGAAGCTCTTAAGGTAAAAGATGAATCTTCTCTCTCAAAATACTAACAAGAAGCTTACTCTAGGTGTAGGAAGGGTTTTCTCTATTTACAGTTCCAAAATAAGGGATATCTTGGTCAACAAGAAAATAAAAATTTGTGAACGACCACTCAAGCAGTGGGAGGGCAGTCATAGAGTAGTGGTCACTAGAATGAAAATTGAATTTCTAACTGACTTAGGAGAGCATGACCGCTCGAGTGACCCTTGATGTCCTCTGTTTAGCCTCTACCAAATATTTTTCTAAGTCATGAAAAGACCACTCTAGTGAAAGCTAGCGAGCATAGGGCGATCCTTACTAGTTTTTTAACCCTTAAACCAAGAAAAAAACTTGTTATCTTGAACAATGAAGGATGTTGCTCAAGAGGGGTCCAATGATGGCTCGTTCCTATGTTTTTTTTTTTTTTTTGAACTTTTATTTTTATGTTTTCAAAACACACAAAATGTTTTTTGCTTAGATCTACAATCTTTCGTTAATATTTTTTTATGCTTTGATATTTTTCGGTCGGATGTATATTTTCTGTGACTTGCTAACAAAATTTTGGCTGATCTACAACTTGCTTTGTCCGATCGACAACCTGCTTTGTGCGATCTATGTTTTTTGATCAGATCTAAAATGTTCGAGGTCTGTCTCTCTAAGTAATGAATATCATCTATTATTTCTCTCATAAATTTCTCTTAAATCCAAGAACAAACTTGATCAAAGAAGGTGTGGTCCCTTTCTATTGTTCTAATTTGACATTTTTGGTACTTAACCGACCAACCCATTTCATTAATTTCCAATCCTATGAAAATACACAACTTACTTTGTCCAAAAATAGGAAGTTGCACTGTTAATAAATAAAAAATTGATTCATGTTTATTTTGCTCAGATCTACTATTTTTTCTATAATTTGGTGTAGTTTCGATGATTTTTTGTCTGATCTACATTTTTGTAGTTTTTTTTAAGTGATAAATTGTTGGATTTATCTTCTATTATATTTGGTCAGATATAAATTTTGTTTTGACTTATTTATGTTCCCCACCAACAGGTCTGTCATTGTGAACCCATGATCTGATTGGAAAATATTTTTTTCTTAGATCAACATTTTTTTGTCTTATTTATGTTCTCCACATATTGATCTGTTATAGTTGTGAACTAACTTGTTTTGTTCGAAAAAAAATTTGCCCATTGTGAACCCATGTTTGTTTTTGATTTACAATTTTTAATTTTTGGTCACTGTAACAGTGGCCTGATTCGTGTTTGTTTTCTAATTCTTCGCAGTCGATCTACAATATCACGTCATCTGATTCATGTTTCTACTTTATTTTTTTAGTCCATGTATTTTTATAAGTAAGTTGTCAAACAATTATGTATTACAATTTTGCAACTAATTCTTTATCTACATATATGATGTACGAGAACAAGTTCTCGATGGAATGTTGAGTCAAGAAATACTGTGACAAGTTTCACACGTTCACATCTATTTTTGAGTCATATGGTGATGGGGGTTGACTCCGTCCATATCGGAGAGCATTGGCGAGAACCCACCGGTAGAAGCAGTTATCTACTGCCCTGTCCTAGAAGTTATTGTGATCAATGACTCTATCTTCTCAACCTTGGGAACCAATATATTTGGATAATGTGGATTGATTATTTGGTGGTTGGTCATATGTTTACATAATAATCTTTTTTTTTTTTTTGATAGATTGACGGATGTTTTGTGTTTAAGGGTGTTTAATTTACGGTTTTGTGATAAGAAAAAACTCATGTTTTGTTTATTATTTTGTATAAAGTTGTTGGTAAGACAATAACATACATTAATGTGTATTTTATGTAGTAATTTTGATGTGGGGATTAGTTAATATTTGTAAGCCAACTTTGATATCAAACATAGGCTTGGATTGGATATGCCCATGGATAGAATGACAAAATTATATACAAAGGCAATGGTCATTCCATGGGTACCACGGAATTGCAAAATTGCTAACCAGACAATAGATTGGACATGATTTAAAATATAGGACAAATTGGGAAGGGGTATACTTTACAGAACTTAGCTCTATACTATAAAGAGATGTATCTACAAATCCTCACATGCCTCCATTCCACAAATCCTAATTTCTAGTGTTTTTGAGTTTTTTATTTTTAATAATATTTTTGTGGTGTTAGCTTATTGATTCCTTTTTAACATTTGCAAAATAATTGTATTTGTTTAATTGAATAAGTCATTGTAAATAGATGTCCCACTCACGTCTCTGCCATAACCTCATCTAGGATTAATGATCAGTTTAAGTCGTATCATGATAACTAACTTTCTCCCTATATCTTCTGTGGTAGCTTATCCTCCGAACTTTTCAAATTGTAAAAATTCATGTTCAAAACAATGGCACCAAAATCTCTAGCGCCACTTTTTGTTTGTCTCCCTAATTGGTTCAGCCTCTATCCCACTACTACACGTTTCTTTCCAACCATATCTTCACATCTTTACCAACTCCATAATTTGAATGATAAGCGGGGCTCATACAGAGTTTATGATTTCTTGGTTTGAGGTTCAAAATATTGGAATTCCTGGTTTGAGGTTCAAAAGCTGAATTGATAATGTGTAATGTGGTTACGTAAATCTGAGTAATTAACATTTTCTACACGCTTTCTAGGCACACCTCACGGCTCACTATTTCATTGTTTCATGAACAAAGATCCGAAAAAGAGCAATACCCAAGGTTTCTCCCCTTTTTTTCTATTATTATGATAATCTCATGTGTTTGTTATCATAGTTTTCTTGAATTTTCTCAAATTCTATGATGCTTATGCACAACTAATTTGTTCATTTTCATGCCAATGGGTATGGTTCTAATATTTATTTTGTATGTGGATGTTCTTAAATATTAACTTTATGTGGTGTTAGGGTCCATCTCTCTTCTTTCTATATTTCTCTCGGTCTTTATTTTTTGAAGGTTTCAATTGTGTGTTAGGTAATGGCTTCAATCAAGAACAAGATTTGCAGTTTTGTGTGTTACGTGTTGGGGATGCAGGTGGCTATGAGTGGAGTCGTGGAGAATGAGGAGGTGCAAAAGCAAGGGGATGAGATGTTAGAAAAAACATAAAATGATAGATTCATAAATAAAATAAAGATGCAAATATATCAAATAAACTCAATGGAACTTAGATCAAAAATAAGTTTAGAGTAATCTGGATTAAGGCGCGAGATGAACATTGTCCTAAGAAGAGATACGTCCCCTCTGCACAGAGTTTTTTAACGTTCTTTTCCCAAGATATAACAATCCAAAAAAAGTTACGATGTAAGTATAAACCTCTCTATAACGAAATAGTCACACCCAAATTGCCCACTAAACACACAAAAACTAGTGGGGATTGCTTCAAAATCCCTTTATCTTATGTCTTCTTTTTTTGGGTAAGTTTTATCTTGTGTCATTTTATTATATGATTTTGTACTTTCCATGATAACCGTTATACTTGATAATTATACATTTCTGAAACTCAGTGAAGAACAGAGGAAGTCGTAGCTAACAACGTCAAAGCTCTCCAAGCCCTTCAAGAACTCATCACCTTTTCTCTGCTCTATTCTCGCGAGGCTTGAATGCTTGGTCTTAAGGTAATATTATATGAAAACTTTTCTTTCTACCTCTACAAATAGTTTAATTTGATAAATATTAGTTTCATTTAATTTCAATATGTTTTGTTTGGAATTTTTGCTATTTTTGCCTTTATTTAATTTCTTCAATGGCCTCGCGGTTTGTTGTTCCATGGTCCCTTGGCACTGGTAAGGTATAGAATTCACACACCCCCACAAACATGCGCACACGCCGAAAACTAATGTTTTAAGATATCATTACTATATGTGATAGCTATAGTCAATAGATTCTTTGCAATTCTAGTGCTAAATGTCTTTTAGTTGATTTTTTTTGGCTAAATTCTATTTTGTGAGATTAGTTTACTTGATCTCATGTATTGTTTATTACTGATAGATCCGTACGATACATAGAATAGTTAGTGGAGGGATAGATACATATACTACTTGGTAGAATATGATTATGATGAAATGTTACATTTGAATTAAATAAATCAAAATTTCAAAAAAATTAAATAAATCACAAATTTACAAATTAAGAAAAGTGAGAAGAAAAAACATGGATATTATATGTAGATAGGAGATGACTCATTCTACTTTTACTATCTATATAATAAAGTAGTTAGTTTGGTTTGTCTTGAGTTTTTCGCGGTTCAGATTGATTTAGTATTATTGATTCGACAATTATAATTAATTTACATTCCTACAAGACTCTACTACATTCTTTTTATCTCTCTTTATCCTCATTTAAACTATTGGAGAGATATTTATATTCCTACAGGACTCTGTTACATTCTTTTTATCTCTTCTCATCCCCATTTAAGGGATTGATTTGGATGGTTATATATATATATATAACAAAATATATTCTAATATCTATTAAAACTCTAATAAAATATATATAACAAAATATATTCATTAACATATGTTGTCCTATATATCTATATTGATATCTATATCAATATATATAATTCAATCTATATAATAAACAGTTCAAACACATAGTTTAAAATTCATTTAATAAAATAGGTAGATTTATTTGTCTTGAGATTTTTGCGGCTCAGATCGTTTGAGAATTCTTGATTCGATGATTTTGATTCTAATTAAACTTTTATTCCTTTTAAAACTCTAAAACTCTCATCTCTAATATAACTCTCTTTCTCTCTATATCTCATACAACCCCACTCTCAAGCGTATATAACTTTCTCTCTCTCCCTCACAGACATTTTAAGCACACTCTCTCATCTCTTATACTCTCTCTCTTTTATATATATATGAGATGGAATGAAAGTCAAATTAAGATCGTTAAGACTAATAGTGTTATTTCATACTTTTTCTTTTAGTATTATTTGTTTATTTTGACGATCTTAATTGAACTTATATACTCAAAACATTTGTATGATTTTATAAATGAAAAAATATTTAAATATTAAAAAAAATTATCAGGTTGTAGATATTTAAAAGCCAAGCTAATCAACATTAAAAAAAAATTAAAAATCAAGCTAATTACCAAAAAAAAAAAAAAACAAGTGTTACCAATTGCACCAAAAAAATAAAAACAAATTCAAAATCAAGCTAATCACTAATAAAAAATAACAAGTGATATCAATTGCACCAAAAAAAATTAAAAACTTATGCACAAAAAAAAATAATATTCTAAACTAGCTATTATTTTTTTTTTCCTTATTTGTACTGTTTTTCCTTGCTAATGTTCATATTTTTTAAATACTTGAATAGTTTAAAATAGATACCAAAACAATAAAAATGTCAATTAAATCAATTTTTTTTAAGTAGTGAAATTTTGATTTTTTTTTGTTTTGGTTTAATTGTAGCGTGAAAATATTTCTGTAGCATCCGAGAAATCATAGTAACAGATAATTTAAATCAATTGTCCTTGCAGCTACAAGCAGATTCGTTGGACAATATTGTTCAAGTATTTTTTCTATTTTTTGAAATTTGATTATAATTCAATACAAACTAGAAAAAATCTATTCATTAGATTTATCAAGAGGTTGAAAAAATCAACACTCATTGAAAAGAAGAGTCGTCATGAAGAAATATATGCCTGAATAATTTTGTAAGGGTGTTAATTTAAGTTTATATGGATTTTCGAATTGTGTTAATGTATTATAATTTTTCTATTTCAATCCTTGGACTTCTTTTATTTAAGACATTTTTGGATGTCCCATTTGTTTGATAAATTTTTTGTGTTAAAAGTACCTTCAGGCACGGGTAATGACTAGTATATATATATATATATATATATAATGTGATATATCTATATACTAAGGGGACTATCTTTATTTGTCTTGAATTTTTCTTTACTTAGATTGTTTTAAAATTATTGATCAAATGATCGAAATTTTTCCTCCAAATTTCATTTTACTCGATTATCGATGCGAAGTGTTTATAATTATTATTTGAAGTGATTATGATTATTTTTACAATCAAAGTCAAATTGATTGTAAAAAAAAATAAAGAATAACTAAATTAAAAAAAAAAGTTATGACATCATAGTGAACAAGAATATACAAGAATTAGTTTGTAGAATTTGAGTCGAACTTAAATTCAATTCTCGGTTTGACGTAATTATAATTAAGACTTGAATTGAATTGAATTTGACTGTCATGTATAAAGTATAAATTTTTGCTAAAACTTAAAGGGTGGGGTTATTCCCACCCTCAAATTTCTGTTCTCACCTTATTTTATTTCTTATTATTAAACTACTAAAGCTACCCTTTTTATATTCATCTCATTCTACATACATCATTTTTAAAATGAAAAGAACGAAATAAGAGGAAAAAAAAAAGAGAAAGAAAGAAGTAAACTGAAATAAGAAGAATTAAAAAAACTAAGCAAAAATTAAATGACACAAGTAAAATTACAAAACATAAAATCACAAAACGCAAAACCAAACGTGAAAAAAAAATGTATCAAGCACAAATGCAAAATTGAACAAGAAAAAAATAGGAAGCATAAATAATAAACCTAAACAAGATTAAAAAAAATAACAAATAATCTGAAAAGCGCACACACACACACACACATACATTCTAAATAAAAAAAAATTATTAAACTTGACAGAGATATCAAAACATACCGAAAATAATAAAAATTCATACAACAAACATAAAATCAAATATATAATTAAATTGAAAAGTAATACTAACATGTATCTTACTGAAAAAATTTATATTAAAAAGCATTTTTGTGAGTGCATCAGATGAAATAAAGAATGAAATTCTAATTATGACAAAATATAAGGTGAGTTTACTTATTAAACGGGATGTATGTAGCATGAGGTGAACTTAATTATTAATAGAGTGAATATAGAAGGAGTGAACTTAATAGTTTGATAATGAGAAATTAAATAAGGTGGGAATAGAGATTTGTGCAAACTTAAATTCAATTGAATTTTACAAATATTTAAGTTGAACTTAAATAAAAACTAATTTTAATTACTCAACAAAATTTTTTACATCTACGAGAATTCATATGAAACTTTTTGATGTTTTCCTCACAAAAGTTACACGAAACTCACATTCAAAAAAATGATACAGAGATAATGTTATGAACTTTAGGTAGAAACATGCAGGTAAACAAATAGTTATATTTTTTTTTAAAATTTGAGATAAAGTTTATTAAAATAACCAATAATAATTATATTTTCTCAAATTTTTGAATTAATGTGTTGCAGTAGTTGTAGCGTGACTTTCGTTATATAAATGTTTGATTATATATGTTCTGCATATAGGTTGAATAATATAAATTTAATCACTATATTATTGAAATTGTATTATACATTGCCTTTATTTATGAAAAAATATTTATAATTTTTTATGAGTAACGTAGTGCCTTCAAGCACGGATAATTACTGATGAATTAATATCATAATTGCCCATGCATTGCATGGGGCTACTAGTTACTCTTAAAGTACATGGCCCAGAGTTTTTAGCCATTAAGTCCACCTTCCCTGAAACATTTGTTCACCAGGCATATTTTTGTAGTACATAATTGCCTTTTACTTAATTTATGCAAGAGTTGGTAGTTTTCTTATTTTTTGATCCTGTTTTATTAGATAAGTGATTTCCTAAATTAATGAATAATTAACCATTTAAATTTTGAAATTATTCCATTTATATTCTTGTCAGCCAACATTTTGTTTTTTCTCATTTACGAATTCTATTTTCGTCAAGCAACCATCGATTCTCATCCTCTCCAAGAAGATATTGTATTGATTTTGGTTTTTAAAACATCAACGACATTCATTTTGTTTTTTCTCCGTTCAGCCATTTACGAATTCTATCTTCTTCAAGTAGCCACCAAATTTCATCCTATCCAAGAAAACATCGTATAGATTTTGTTTTCAAAAAAACAGATACAAATTTTATGTGTTGTTAATTACACAATCGAATTTTGTAATAATTAAATACTCACGACTTTCTTTAATTCTCACACACTAGGTTTGATTTTTTTTATTCATTTTTAAGTGGCGGCATAAAGTGACACCAAAAACTAAACATTTTAAAAAAGAGTGACACCAAAGAATGATGGCAAAAAATAAAAGTCATATATTTGTGGTTCATAGTGTGAATGGAAAGAGTGACACCAAAAATAATCCAAAAAAGAGTGACACTAAAGAATTGTGTTAGTCTAACGTGTATATATATGGATATATGTACATATATATAATTTGAATTTTTTTAAAAATTTAAATATATACGTGTATATCTATATAATAAAATAATTAGAAAGTTGAATTTTATAAATATGCCCCCATAAACAACAGTTTAGATTATTCCACAATATCCAATCCAATCCAACCATAGGAGAGGACTCTTAAATTTTCAGTTTTCTATAAATTTGGCATATATTCACAATATTTATTTTAAATTTTTTGTTTGAATTTTGAATTCAAATTTGTGTATTAAGGAAACTTTTACAAAATAGGCTCCCACCTTTATTGTATCAGGAAGTCTTGTCATAAGTAGGCTTAAAAATTTTAGACACGACTCATAAAATCGGCACAGATTTAGTAGATTTTAGTGTACTCTTAACGAATTCGAGTAGTTAACGAGTTAACTAAGTAGACCAATAAAATAAACGAATTAGTTTCGTGTCTAACCCATAATTTTGTTTCAACTAGTTTAACCCGTTAATAATTGTATTATAAATTTTTAAAAAACAAGTTAAGTCTCTCAGCCTCTACCTCATCTCACACCTCCCATTTCTCTGACTCATTCAAATTTAGCAGTTATTTAATAATTATTGTTTGTCTTTATATTTTTTGCTTAGCCATGATTTATTGTTATAGTAAACAGGTCAAACATGTGTAATATATACTGAGTTGATAATTTTTCGTGTTGACTCAAAATAATCTAACTTATTATCTTATTTTGTGGGTGACACACGAGTTATATCGAGTAACCTATCTAATAAATAATTCATATATGGGTGTAATAGTTAAATTTGTTTATATAAACGAAATCTATCTGGTGGAAATAATTGTGAAGCTTAGCCATAGGGAGTAGATTGTAAAAAAAATTATTTGCCTTTGCTCAAATTTCAAATACTGACATGAGAAGTTATCTCCGACTTTAATGATGAAACCGTGATTTTTGTACCGGCTTCAAGGCCTCCAATGAAGAAACACATCATTGTTAAGGGGTATTGTGGTCTTACAAAATTATAATGTATGTACTTCGTAACCAAAAAAAATTTGGTTAGATTCTTTGTCAAATGAGTTGTTAAAAATGTACCGGTTTCTAAAAAAATTTAAAATATATTCCATTTAAGTCGATTTGGGTAGGAAGAGATAAGATACAAAAATGAAATATTATGTAATTCTAATCGGCCATCCAAACACGTCTTAAACAGGGTTGAACTAGATTAGAGATCTAAAAAAATATTTTTCTATTAGACCCAAACACATATATTATTGGAGTGATTATGATTTTATGGATCTCACATATTTTTTTTTATGTTACTCTATTAGAATTATCCCCTTTTAACTCCTGATCTAAATCCACCCAAAGGAAAAAAAAAAAAAAACTAGTAAATTATACTCTATGCCCCTAACTTATTACTCTTATTTTACTTTACATTTTTAATTATAAAATTTTTATATTATATCTTAAAGTATCAATTTTGTTTCATATCATTCCAATAGATAACGATAAATTTGAAAATCTATCAAATAAGGGAGGAAAACCCCAAAAAACTTTTCGTTAAATGTCAAGTATCCACTTTATTTTACCTCTTTTGCAACCAAATAATTGCTGAGAAGAAAAAAAAAAGTCGACCATAGGTAAAAAATTTGGAGTTAGGAAGGGCATAATCATAGATAGGCATTTTTTTTTTTAACCTACACATGTGCAATAAGTAATTTCTTATTAGCAATACAGACCACCTACATGTGCATTTACTGTAAAAAAAAATTGACAGTCATTATCTATTAGAGTAATATGAAATAAAATTGATACTTTAAGGTATAATGTGAAAAATTTTATAGTTGAAGGTACAAAGTGAAATAAGGGTAATAGCTTAAGTGGTTAAATTGTAATTTACCCAAAAAAAAACCTTCACAATCACAAAGTGCAGTCCGCCCAAAAAAAAAAAAATTTTTGTTTCGGAAGCTGCCTATATAAATAGTAGCACATCTCTATCACCCAGTAAATAGACTCGTAGCAAAGCCAGCACTGAGAAAAGGCAACATGGAAGTTCAGGGAGCAAATCCCAATCTGGGAATGCGAAGGAATGGGATGATGAAGCTGGAAGAGTACCTCGACTTCATTGATAGTCACAATCCTCGCTCTCTCACCATCAACTATCTCAATCAGGTCCTCTCTGTGTGTGTGTCTCTCTCTCTCTATATATATGTATACCGGAAGAGTACCTCGATTATTCACTTGTTTTTACTGTTCATTTCAGAAATTAGGTTTCGAAAATTGAAAATGAAGAAGAGAGATCTTCTTTTGAACAGGAATCTCTGTTTTTGTCTTCCTTTTGAATTGATTCAGTCTCTATACAAAGTTGATGTAGATCGATTTATCGGACTTTTTTTTTAATTTAGCTTCAATTGGTTTTATCTTTATCGGATGCATTTTGTGTAGAAATGCTTATTTAGTAGCCGATGATCTGGTTGATCAATTATTATTGTTCCGAATTGTTTTTCTGCAAAACATTCCACAGAAACTAATCTGTGTGCTAGTTTCTGTGTGCTGTGCGAGTGTGTTCTAGAATTGAATTATGAATTTTAATTTATTAATTTCAACAGGTGAGAGATGTTATTACTATTACTTAGTCTGGACTAAATTGTTCGAAAATTTTTTTAGGCAAAGCATTCAGTGGAAGATAATCTGTGTGCTAGTGTGTTTTAGAATTGCATTTTAATTTTTAATTGAATAATTTGAACAGATCATACGCATGCATGGATTCAAGAAGATTCACCAGGTTCAAAAGGTGACAGAAACTGGAAATCGACTTTTTGAATTTTTTTTCCCTTAAAATAACTCTCTTATTACCATTTTTATTATTCTCTGTTTTTGGTTTCTGCTTTTTCAATAAAACTCGCAGTCGGTCGTGGTCGATGCAGTGAAGACAATCGACCTGATGGATCCATCTCGGTCCACACTTCAATACGACGACGTTTCGTCGCACGCATTCCTCACTCTGGAAGAGGCAAAGGAGGACCTTGCAACTCTCAACTGGCAAGAATGCTGTGTGACATCACTCGAAACAATTAATTCCGTCCACTACTACGACCGGTCCTTGAACTTGAACCACCTCCACGGTGCCGATGCTTCTGCGGCATCGAAGAATTCCAAGGCAAAGCCAAAGAAACGGAAAAGAGCGCGAAAATCAGAAAGAAGTGTTGCTGATACTGGTTTTGGTGGTGGGTTTGGAGCTTCTGACCTGGGTTCTTGTTCCTCTTCGGTGATTGGTGCTGCTGCTGCTACTGCCACTGCCGGCGCTTTTGGTGGTTCAGGAGGTGGTTAGTTTTAACTCGGCTTTCTTTAGTTTTCTTTCGAAGGGATCGTATTGCATTCTCAAGAAGAGTAGATGGGTGGGAGAATTGGGTAAGAATCTGGATGTTACTGGTCTGTTTTTGATCTGGATGCCCACCTAATGTACGATCGAATTTGATTGGATTTGTTTTTGAGTAATGTTGTAAAATTTAAATAAAATTTAAAAAATTCAAATTCAAATCTGTATTATTTATTGGATGAGTTGGTGTCATTAATTTTTTTAGTGGAATTCATTCATCCTACGTTCATCTAAAGAATGATATATATTTAAATTTTAATTTTTGAATTTCATTTGGTTATACAACATTCTCCTTTGTTTTGTTCATCCTATCCACACCGTTGTGCCTGTAGGTTGGATAAAGGGTGGAAAACTATTTCCAACCCATAAAGTAAAAAATTTAATTTAATACAAAATACGCATATGGACAAATTCAAATTAAAAAAAAAACAACCTTTAAATTGAAAAAAGGACAAGCTGAAATTGCAAGAAATATAAAGTAGAGATGTGAAATATGAGCATTAGATCTTTAAAAAATGATAAAATATTGTCATTAAAAATTTGAATAAATATTTAAATTTGTCTTCATTTCACTAAAATTTTGAGTCTTCTTCCATTTGGTATAAACTTGAGTAAAACTTTAGAACTTGTTTTTAATTTACTCGTAGACACGCACACACGTAGATCGGCACAAGTGAGTTATAGTTTTGATAAGAAACAAAAGGTACAAAGTAAGTTTATATGTATTTTTTTAACACTTTCATTATAATTTTGATTTTTAATTTTATTTATTAATTTATTTATATAGTGAGACGGTAAGATATGGAATTTACAATTTATACATATAAAATCATAAGTAAATGAGTAATCTCAAATATTAGTTGTACATGTTCACATTATTTCTCTTCCAACTAAAAGGTGAGTTGCATGCCTCTCACGGCACACAAAAAAAAAAACAAAAAATTGTTTATCAAAACCACATTTGAAAAGTTTGCAGAAATGATTCACTTTTGGACATTTCAAAAACATATACCAACACCAAAAAAATAAAAAAATGCTTAAAATAATAATGTGAGAGCAAAGGATATAGAAACTATAACAAGTGGATCTAAAACCAAAATACCAATTACTTGCTTTAGTTATGCCCCGTAACAAATATTTGGTGACAATAGATAATTCATGTGAACATAAAATTTCAATTGTGTCACACTAACATACCTACAGAATACAAGAAAATTAAAAGGTTATTATGATATTTGGTCTGCTGGAAAAACTCTGAATCGTTTTAATCTCCCTCTTCTTCAGGTGCACCAATATTACAAATAAACCATCTAGAAAATTAGTTATAGTGTTTAATAAACATGTGACAGTCAATTGGAAAGTTCCATCTTTAAAATGCAACTCTTTTGGACACTAATGAAACATTTAGATTTCTTAACCCAAGCACCACACTTTTAACTTCATATCAAAACTCATATGAGCAATAATGTTATCCATGGAGTTGCAACTTGAACACAAGTACAAAGAAAATTGGAGACAAATAAATCCCAAATAACTCAATTTTTTAAAATGGAATTTTCCAGTGTCTGTTGGTGTGACGCCCTCAAAAGCCTCTTTATTCACGTACCAAGTAATATGAAGCAAGTTCAATTAAAAACAATTCCCGTACCAGTTGCAGATGTGTACTTAATTCACAGAAGAATTCACCCAACAAATCATTTCTTTTGACCAAAAAAAAAAAAAGGGAAATACAAAGTGTACTTGGATGATTTTCTTCACCATTGTACGTTATGATCAAAGCCACCATATGACGCAAAAGAAGCTTACACAAATATTATTCTTCACAAGCATTACAATCCTTAGAAGTCTGAAGATACAAGGGGTACAATCAGTTAAACCATCGGCATGTCATGGCCAAACCAACAACAATAGTTGTAACTCTTGCTAAAAGTGGGAACTCATAGCGAATAGAGTACTTGTGAAGGAAATCTGGATGTTACCAACCTCAGGTAATGACAAGTCCCAAAACAAAGATGATGATATGCCACTACATCATATGCGAGGATGATTTTACTATTATATATTTACTATGGAAAATCTAGAAATTGAACAATAGTTTAATTAATAGAAAAACCAATATTAAATTTTAAACTTAATAAAATAGAACATAATACATATAGATATGCATATGTATGCAAATATATATAGAGGATAAGCGTAAAAGAAAGAGCTGACCTGCGAGTTTGAGTGACGTGTAATCATGTTCTAAAGCAGTTAAGTCTCTCCTCATGAAGGTACTGACGGACAAAATGACTCCAAAATCCAACTCAAATCATCGCAGCAACACCTCTTCAATGATCACATCTCGAATCAAATTACCCAAAATAAAATAAACTAAGATTGTTGAAAATAGAAAGCTTTGAAAACCTTATAAACTACATCAGGTGATGATTGAGACGTGGAGTCTCTGTTTAAAGAATAGAAAATGAAAGTTAACAGTGGTGTATAGTAAAGGACAACTGCTGTTGATAATAGATCCTTATATAGCCAATAGGTACAACTATCGGTAACTACAACTATTCAATATTGGAACGTTAGGGGCTTAAAACCCACAAAATATCATTAAAATTAAGGCTGCAACTCATTGGCCCCCAGAACTAGACTTCTTTTCAGTCCTTCAAGCTCCATTGAGCTTCTCTGTCAACAAATATTGCATGTTTGTTTCTTGCTACAAGTTTGCAATAAAATTATAACTTTTAATTTAGTTTGTTGCATAATCTGAGTGTCCGCATACTGCTCTGCGGAGATGGATGCATAGGGACTCATCAATGTACATTAATATTGATTAAGATTATTTTGTTGAGGTAAATTAGGTATTTAAAAGTTTTTTTTTATAAAGATATATTGGTCAATTAAAAGTTTTTCAATATAAGTGACTTTTATTGATAGTATAAATAATTTAATAGGTGGTGAGAAGAAAAAAACAGATGGTGTAAGAGGAAATAGGCATATATGGGCAGCTAGGACTTCGTCTCAAATAACATATGGTGAATTATATTTTGCAACTTGAAAGTTTTTAAAATTTTTATTTTTAAATATTAATTTTCTTACATTACACTCACAAAATGGTAGGGGTGCAATTTGGGTGGACCAACCTGAATTCAACCCAAACCCAAAACAAAAAAAAAACAGTGCTTGGATTAGAATTTTTAATACTTGGGTTGAGTCTGCGTCAAAAAATCCCAACCCAAATTGAATTCTGGCAAGCCTAGGGATGAGGCTTCGTGTTGTCGGGTTCAACCTGAATATTAAAATTGGGTTAAACCCGATTATTAAATAGGGTTGAACCCTGAATATACATAAACATATAAATATATTTAACTAGGGTTAGTATTTATCTTTTATTCTTGAGAGTCCAGACTTTCACTTCACTTCATTTTAAGTTTTCACCACTGTGCCTCCATCACTCTTAGATCTCTCTCTCACTCGTCTCTCATCTGATCTCAGACTCTCAGTCTCCCTCTCTCACTCATCACTCTTCTGAATCGTCTCAAAATCTCAACCTCCCTCTCTCACTCATAACTTTTTCCAATTTTATCAACCCCGAATTAAGTAACCCGAACTCAACTTGATTTTTAACCCAAAAAATAGCCCAAATTAAGTAACCCGAATTCAACCCAAGCCCGCGCCGAATTAAACTCGTGCAGTATTCAGGTTGATGTAAGGTTAGGGTTGAAAATTATATATCTAATATTGGACTAGAGTTGACCTCTCTACCCGCCCAACCCACTTGAGTTGCACCCCTACAAAATGGGCATAAAATAAAATTCAAGGCCAAATAGTATTACTCTTAATCATTTTGTCCATAAATCCTGAAAGGGCTAATTTCCAAGGCTTTGATATCTATTCCTCAATGGGTTTTATCTGGCCTATGTATGTGGGCTTACGACCATTAATTATACATTCTAGAACGTTGACAAGAATGCATGAAAGCCTTCGATCCCATAACCCTAAATATGGGTGTTCAAATTTTTGATTATCTGTAAATTTCGGTCTTACTTGACTCTATTGATTGGCTACCCGAAAGAATTGGATAGACAAATGAAAGATTTTTGGTATTCCAAAAAAATAAAAAAAAATTTGGGTAGGAATGCATAATACCTACAAAATTTTCATATTTCTACTTTATACTATATATATTGATGTTTCTGATTTTCTTATAGTGTTTTATTGTAATTGTTTATATATTATCAATTATTGGTATATAATTAAAATTTAATATTTTTTATTTAGTGTTGATGATACTTAGAATAATTTTTAAGTATGAGCTCAGGTTTAGAGGTCATATAAGTAGGTCAGATAAGTAAGTCAGGCCAAGAGGTCAAGAAAGGCACGTAGAGCTCAAAGGATCAGAACTAGATCTCTCCCCCAGACGCACCAACAGCGAAAATGATAAGGGTCCAACTAGATGACAAAGAAAATTTTATATGTGGCAAAGAGCCATGTTCAAGGCGCAAAATCCTTAACTAGCCAAGATCCTCTCCTAAAATCAAGGAGAGTTTCTCAGAAAAATGGCAAGGATTTCGGTGCAGATCCCGCAGAACTAGGGACAGCCCTATAAATACTATGTAACGCCCCCTAGAAGGGGAGAATCCTAGTAACATATACTTTATCCTGTAAACCTTCTGAATGATTAGAAAAGAGAATAGAAGCAAGAATCACCATTGAAGAGTAGATTAGCCGAGTTCCTGAGCTGGTGAACCATCATAATTTCATTGTGTCAATCCCCTAATTCCCATTGATAGCTCTTTCGAGCCTTGTAGCTCAGATCCTAAGAGCCAGATACTAATCATCCCATCTGCTCATCACCATAAATCTGCACCACGTTGATTTACACCATCAATTTGGCGTCGTCTGTGGAAACAATTGTTCCTGTTACAAATACGTTGATCTTTCAATAACTGATGGTCTTAACTCAAAACATGAGCAGAAGTCAAACCAATCTACCATGAATGCAAGAACAACAGGAAGCCAACAATGACAGACAACCTGAGAACGTCCTAGAGACAAATCCCCCCATGGGGAATCCCCACACAAATAATGAGTTGGAGGCCCTTCGCCTGGTTAATCAACGCCTGATACAGCAGAATGAAGGCTCCTAAAGCTCTTGCAACGGCTTCAGGAGGAACAATCGGCACAAGAAGGCCAGAATAACCCCCCTCACAGAGTGCAGCAACACCTCGATCCCCTCAGAGAAGTTGATGAAGGAGGAAAAAATAGTCAAATCTGGGGATAGGATCCTCATCCACCCCCAAGGAATGGACGCAATGAAGAGGTGCAAAGTCAAAACATTGGAGGAGAAAGGAATAATTTTCTCCCCTATCAACAGGAGAGGAGAGAATAGTACTGGGAACAATGCTTTAATGGCATTTAGCAAAAGTTCAGCCATATAAAGGAAGTTGTGAAGAGCAAGGCTCCAATTACAATGGATGCCCTGGTGCAACAAATCAAGTCACCATTCACCACAAGCGTGTTGCATTTTTTCCTCCCCCCAAAGTTCAGGATGCCGCAGATAGAAGCTTTTGATGGGACGAAAGACCTCGTGGACCACCAAAATACTTACAAGAACCAAATGGAGCTCCATGGATACCAAGACCCAGTGTGCTGTAGAGCCTTTGCCATCATGCAAAAAGGGTCAGCCCTGAAATGGTTTAATAGGCTCCCCCCAGCCTCGATCTCCTCCTTTAAAGAGCTTTCTATATCCTTCGTATCTCACTTCATAAGAGCTCGGATATACAGAAAGCCGAGCTACCACTTATTGAACGTGAAACAAGGACCCCAAGAGAACCTCAGGTCTTATGTCCAGCGATTCAACTTGGAATGCCTGAAAGTAGATGTCCCAGATGAGAAGTTTGCCATTACGGTGTTTATAGCTGGTTTAGGCGTGCAATCCAAAGACCTGATGTTCTCTATTTCAAAGAACCCTTAGGCAAATATGGCTGAGGTATTGGCTAAGGCAAAAAAATATATAAACGGTGAGGAAGCTCTTCTCTCAAAGGTGGAAAACTCATCTACGCAAAAAGACAAAGGAAAAGAAGAAAAGAAAAGGGACCGAAGTCCCAGAAGAGAAAGAGGGTGTGAAAGGTCTCCAAGAAGGGACAAAGATCGCTCCCCCAAAAGGAGGGGAGACGTCAGAGATCGCTTAGGTCCGCCACCGCTAGAGTTACATCCAAGGTAATGTAAGGGAGATCCAACGCTTGACAGGAAGATCCAACGCTTGACAGGAAGAATAGCTGTCTTGAGTCGTTTTGTCTCTAGATCGAGCAACAAGTGTCAGCCCTTTTTTCAAATCTTAAAGAAAGCATTTCAGTGGGATACCCGATTTGAAGAAGCATTCAGAGCTTTGAAGGCCTACATGAGCTCCCCTCCCGTTCTAGTGAGCCCATTGGTGGGAGAAGTGCTAACTCTCTATCTAGCTGTTTCAAATTTCTCAACTAGTGTAGCGCTAATAAGGGAGCAAGATAGGTCTCAGCAACTAGTTTATTACTATAGCAGAGCTCTGAGGGGGGCAAAGGAGAGGTATCCAAAAATGGAAAAGCTTACCTCAACGTTGGTGACTACGTCTATAAGACTTAGACCATATTTTCAGGCTTATACCATCGAGGTCCCAACAGAACAGCCAATGAAGCAAGTGTTGCATAAACCAACACCAGCACCTATCACGGAGTTCACAACACCAGCACCTATGGAAGCAACACAGCTAGTGCCTAACCTCCCTGCATGGAAGCTTTCTGTAGATGGAGCTGTCAATGCTCAAGGAAGTGGTGCAGGCCTGATACTGATCTCTCCAGATGGAATAGACGTCGAATATGCTCTCAGATTTGGGTTTAAAGCTTCAAACAATGAGGCAAAGTATGAAGCTGTCATTGTCGGACTTAATCTTGCTCACTCGATGGAGGTAGAACAGTTGGAGATCTGCAATGATTCCCAACTGGTAGTGAAATAGATTGAGGAGACTTATGAAGCTAAAGGCGAGAAAATGATCCTTTACCTAAGAAAGGTACAAGAATTTATCAAGAAGTTCATGCAAGTTAAGATTAGGCATGTCCTGAGAGCTGAGAACTTACGAGTAGATGCATTGGCTAGATTAGCAATAGCTTTGTAGGAAAGCTTGGATAGGCTAATTCCAGTGGAGCACCTGTGCAAGCCCCACCGAGCTGGATGGACCCCATCCTAGGGTATCTTCAGCATGGAACTTTGCCAGAAGATCCCAAAGAAGCTATAAAACTAAGAACTAGGTCAGCCAAGTTTTCTATATTGCAGGGAAACTTATACAAGCAGGGTTTCTCAGCACCTCTTCTTAAATGCGTGGTGGGGTGGGGAGGTGAAGACACCAATTACATACTCAGAGAAGTCCATGAGGAAGTCTATGGCAACCACATCGGAGGTCTGACTTTGGCAAGAAAAGCATTAAGGCAAGGGTATTATTGGCCCACAATGCTTAAGGATGCTATAGATTTGATTAAAAGATGCAAGATCTGCCAAATACATGCTAACATCTCCCATTATCCACCAGAGCTCTTAACCTTGGTGATTAGCCCATGGACCTTCCAACAATGGGGTCTGGACATACTGGGACCCCTTCCTACCAGTGTAGGACAGTGTAAGTTTGCCATTATCGGGATGGACTACTTCACCAAATAGGGCAGAAGAGTGGAGCCTTTGGCAACAATTACTAAATAAAAAGTCTAGAGCTTTACCTGAAAATCCATAATTTACAGGTTTGGTATCCCCAGGGCAATCTTCTCTGACAGCGGGAAGCAATTTGACAATCCAAAGTTCAAAAACTTTTGTGCTAAGCTCGGAATCAAGAATTACTTTTCAGCTCCAGCTCATCCACAGACTAACGGGCAAGCAGAGGTCACTATTAGAACCATAAAAGCGGCTCTGAAGACCAAGCTTGAAGATCTGAAGGGTAAATGGGTGGAACACCTCCTAGAAGTGTTATGGGCCTACAGAACAACTGTCAGGTCAACTACTCAAGAAACACCGTTTGCCTTAGCCTTCGGGACTAAAGCAGTGGCGCCTGTCGAGGTTGGGCTTCCATTCCCCATGACTGAATTCACAGATGATGGGCTCAATGATGAGTCACTTCTATTAAGCTTGGATCTCTTAGAAGAGAAAAGAGAGGCGGCGTTGCATCGTATCAGGAGTTACCAGAGAAAGACGGCCAGGTACTACCATAGAAAGGTTAGACACAAGAGCTTCAAGGTAGGTGACCTGGTACTTAGAAAGTTATTGCTAGCAAGAAAGGACCCCACTCATGGGAAGTTGGGGCCTAATTGGGAAGGTCCCTATATCATCTCATGATTAGTCAGACCAGGGAATTATGAGCTTCAAACGGAGGAAGGAAAAATCCTGCCTCACTCTTGGAATGCAGAACATCTCAAGAAATTTTTTAGTAAGCCAATTTTGTAATCTGATCATTCTCAATAAAATCGCAAGTCTTTGATTCATCTCTATTCAGTTCATAAAAAGAGCTCAATAGCTCGCGATGAACTATTAAGTTCATAAAGAGAGCTCAATAGCTCACGATGAACTATTCAATTCATACAAAGAGCCCAATAGCTCACGATGAACTCTCCAATTCATAAAAGCGAGTTAAATAGCTCATGACGAACTCTCTAGCTCACGAAAACAAGCCCGTACCTCGAGAAGAGAAGCATACGACAAAATTCAAAGCAAAATCACAAGCTCAGCAATCGACAGAGAAGAATTTAACCACCAGATAAAGAAAAGGCTCAAAAATTCAATTGCAGTACAATAAAGGAAGCAAAAAATTACAAGAAACTTTCCCAGTTCTTAATTGCCCTTGAGGTGCCTCCGGAGCTCAGCAACTTCTTTCTTTAGGCGGACATTTTCTTCTTTTAGTTCATCCCTCTCCTTTTGTGCTTCTGTTACAAGATTTATAAGCTTCTGTCCGAATGAAGAAAACATAATTATTTCTAGTGAAGATCCAGATGATGATGAAGAGTCACTATCAGGGCCACTCCTCCTGCATTTCCTAGAGGATGTACTAACATCCTCATCCTCATCAGATTTGGAAGGTAGGAGCCAGCAGAATCTAGGTAAGAAACAAAATCCATAGCAGTACCGGCAGCGTTGAACATAAATAGGTTGTCCGATGTCATCAGCTCAGAGTGGGGCACAGGCTCAACATCGATCATCTGTTCAATTTGCATCTCCTCCAATAAGTCCAATTCAGGGGGGCTATCAACCAAAGCAAATCTTTCGATTAGGAAACGACATCATGAGACCTGAACAAGAAAAGGCAGTCAAGATATTTACCTGGGTAAGAATAGCTCTTCGAGGACCTAGGAACCCTACACTCTCTATAATATAGCTTAACGGATCTCCAAGAGTCCCCAGAAACATAAAATTAGCGATGAGTCCACCCCTCACGAGGAGAAGGAAGGTCAAGCACTAGATGACAAAGCTTGAAGTGCCTCCATCGAAAACATATAAAACATGGGACCTCGTCCTCTTCAAGGTCGAAAAAGTAAAAGAATTCCCCTACAGTGGAAAACTTGCCATCACCCTGCAAGCGCCAGAATAGGAAGAAGCTAATTATGATGGCCCATCCCTTGGGAGAGAGTCGAGAGGGACACAAACCGCAATGAGCTAAGATGTAACCAATGATGGGGTGAATGGGTAGACACAACCCCATGTCCAAAGCTCCTTCAAAAAAGCATGTCTCCACTTGAGGAAGATAATTGCAGGGCTCATCAGAAGATGGGGCTCGAAGACTCAGTTCCACGTCAAGAAAGAACTTCTTCTTTATCCCATCTAAATATGAAGATGATATTGACGAAAGAACTAAATAGCGGGTTTGCCACTCCCACTCAATTCCAAAGGAGCTTTGTTCCTTGAATAGGGGCGAGATTAGGACAGCCATCAAGAGATTCAGAGAAGGTAAAGAAGAAGAAGAAGTAGAAGAATGATAAACCTTTAAGAATCAAAAAGAGACTCCGAGAATGAGAAGGATCCAATAAGAAATAGTAAAATCGTAGGGACACTAAGCTTTAATGCAATCAAAGAGTACACAAGAACCAAAGTCGGCGAACCTTTGGGTTTTCCAATTAAAGAAGGTGGTTACACTTTTAAAAATCACTTGGGGACGTGCGTAAAAAAAAAATAGGAAGTCCCGATTGGATGTTCACACAAGATCAACACCCAGAAGAGCTCGGACCCAGTAGTCTCAACATTTTCTTGATACTCCCCATCCATCTCAAGCATTAGCAGCCCTCGGCAATCCAACAGAAGTCCAGTACAATAAGCTGTAGCATAAATTGGGAGTTTAACTTCGAGGCCATAATAGAACTTGACAATGCTAGTAGACTTTCTGAGCTCCCAACTTCTCAGATGTCAATGAGTTGAGCTCAGCTAGTATGGTTGCATGGACCTTCTAAGGTAGCTTCTTACTTCTCAGATATCTATGGGCTCAAATCCAGTCCAAATGGATGCATGAACCTCCAAAAACATCTCCATAAGGCCAGCTAATTTACAGTTCTCCTTGGTATACTGGCTAAAATGGGACTGGTATTTGCCAAGCTCGTCCTCCATCAAAGCTCTCATGGATGCACTTGTGATGGACCTCAGCATCAAGTTACTCACTCTCTTCACCAAATCCAACAAACTCAAGTATGGAAATCTCCAAAGGTCAGACCTCAGTTCCCTTCCTTTGAAAGGAGCTTAATGAGCCAGTAGCTCGTTTAGGCTCGTAGTTTCAACAGATTTGTTTTAAGAAGAACTCAGTACTCTTCAAACCAAGGGGCAAGGAAAGGATATAAAGTAAAATAGCACAACTCAAAGGCAAAAGTTAATGAATCAGTTATAAATATAATGCAGAGAAGAGAAGCTATGAGTCAATAAGAGAAGCTATGAATCAACTGTGCTTTTCAAAATAGAAAAGAGTTACATTTCAAAGTAGCATTTTAAAATTATGAGTCAGAGTGAGCTTAGAGTTACAAATTTTCCTCATTTTAAGAGCCCTAAGTTCCTGATGAGAGAGTAGTTGGGGGACTCTGTAGTTCATTAGTAGAAGTCCCAGTAGTAGGAGCAGGAGGGGAGCCTAGAAGTTCAGCAGAGGAAGTAGTTGGCAAATCCTCCATTGAAGGCTCTAAGAGAAAAGGGGTTGGAAGCTCAAAAATTGGAGTTTCTGTAAGCTCTGAGGAAGGCAGGTGAAGAAGAATCTCTGAGGTAGGGACATCGAATTTGGTAGATGGTGAGTTCAGGGCCAGAGCTTGGGAGACGAGGTCGACAGAGAAAGAGGTCATCTCAAAAGTAGGAGGAGGCATGGTGCTAATCTCAGGGTCGGCTGCCTTAGCCCTCTCCTCAGTGGGGGGATCAAAATTAAAATCTTGTCCAAGGTAGAGTTCTTTAGCTTTGTCTTGAAAGGTGAGCCACCTGGAAGCCCACTGAGTAGTGACGTCATCGGCTAGCTTGGTAATCAGGTTGTCTTTCTCCTTACCTACTGCCCTCTTCTCCTCAAGCTCGTCCCGAAGAGCATCGTTTGTCTCAGGAAGGAGGTCATATTCCCTCTTCATATTTTGGTAAGAGCTCAAAGTTTCAAGGGACTCTTGACTAACTTTAAGCCATTCATTTGCTTTCTACCTGAGCTCCCTAGAGATTTTCCTGAGCTCCTCCTTAGTTTTTTTGGCCTCTTCCTTATAACTCTTTCCCTCGCCCTAAATCCTCTCCTTCTCGGCTTTCAAGTCCCTATTTAGGGAAGTTTGCCTCTCTATTTGCTCTTACAAATCCTAGATCTAGGCCTAGAGGTCGCTGTTTTCAAAGGACAACTCTGCAACCTTAAGCTCAAAAGCTCTGGAAGCTTGAACAGAACCCTCCATAGCCTGGATCCTTTTCAGTAGCCCTCTAAAGTGGATGGCCATCTGAGAGCAAACCCAACCCAGGAGAAGCTTAGATCAAAATGATCAAATATTACAAAAAACAAAAAGAAGAAAAACGTATACATACATATATATATATATATATATATATATATATATATATAT
>CAUOFW020000001.1:6085516-6172774 GCA_963454935.2 Ilex paraguariensis
ATATATATATATATATATATATAGCAAAGCTTACAAAAGTAGCGGCAAAGAGGACAGTAGAAATGAAACTCCCAAGTGGCATAGTGGAAGCTCGCTGAATTTCAAACTCTAGGAGAATGAAAGCAATGGCCTCTGCAGCTCACTTTACGTTATCAATCAGAGAGCTCGAGTTTGTCTTAGCACTCACCCCTTTTTCACTCTTGCAGATCTTTGAATGTTTCAGAGATGGTCCCTCAGTGGGACAAGGGGGAATGGTTCCTATAAGATTGCGAGAAACCATCTCCAAAGCTCTCTCAACCTCGGCTGAAGAGGGAGAAGTTGGGATCAGACCTTGCTTAGGGGCCCCACAAAAAGGAGACAACCTAGTCTTCTAGGAAAGAGAGGTTTGCGCAGCCTTTGGGGAGTCCGAGGAGGTTAGGGGCCCCACCTGGGTTGATTGAGGCGAAGCAAGGGTCACCTCCAATCTTGGAACTTTGGAGGCTGAGTCATGCTTGAAAAAATTCCTTGTAGTTTTCTAACCTCTAAACATCACCTTTTAGCATGTATAGTATATGGATGAAGGGAGGGTGTCACTCTCCTATGGGTGATGTCAAAAGAAAGGGCAAGGAATGGGAAAACGGAATAATGGTGTAGAATGAAATATACAAAATGTATGATATGTGTGCATGTATAAAAGTGCTCTAAGGTCGTCTCCTCAGGGAAGGAAGGGAATTCAATTGAGGGTGATTTTGTTGAAAAAGGAAAAAAATGTAAAATCTTGTAGTTGGTTTTGGTGAGTTTTGTTCTTAATGAAAATGCAAGAAAACAAGTGTTGGCTAATCCAAAAAGGTCATTCCAATGGGAATTCCAAGCTCGAAACCTTCCTCAAATGGTGCATAGATGAACGATTGATTCATGAGAAGCTAGGAATGAGGTGGTGAGGATCCAAACATAAACCGTGACTAGGCCTACGAAATATCAAAGACTCACAACCACATCCACTCTCAACCCAGTCAAGCCGAACCATCGTACTCCGAGAGGAGGAAAGAAAATGAGTTGAAATGGAGAACCCAAGAGGAGGTCTCCCTTGGATTAACCAACTTAAAATCTAACTACTCATGAAAGCAAAAAAAAAAAAACAAATGCATAATATAAAGAGACATAATGAAGAAATTAAGATTGAAACTTAACTTAAAGCAAGAAAACTTAAACTATAAAGAAAGAAATACAATACCCATTTTAAAGCAAGAAATGAAGAAAATTTGGAAGCAACAATGGTGGATTGAATAACATGTAACTAAACTTGAAATAAAGGAGATTACAATGCAAGAAATAAAGATTACAAGAGAGCTACAACTTACTGCAATGAAATGAGTGAAGAAAATGCAAAAACATAAGCTTATATTACACTATTCATCATCTTCTTCATTAAACTACTCCTAAGCTTAGGTCGCCACCCCCAATATCTTGTGTGAATGCTGAATATATGGAGTGTGTCCTTCAAATTTCATCCATGGGAGGTCCCTCTAGCTATGTGAAAGGCCTCCCATCAATAAGGGGCTGAATGGATGGGTATGGCAGGCTGGTGCAGGCTATGTCTCCTCATCTAGCAGCTTCTCTCTCCTCTGTCCACATTTATGACCTATGCTCCAAAAGTCCAAGAGGAGGTGCATGAGAGGGTGTTCTATATGCTGGGAGTGTCAGGGAGTTGCAGGAGAATGTCATGGAGGGTCCCATGAAGTACAGGTCTGAGTTACAGAGCAGTTGGGTAGAACAGTAGAGCGTACCGGTATATCGAACTCCAGAGTCTTTACCGTACCGGTACGCTATGTTCCAGTGGCTAGACCATACTGGTACTGAGTACCGGTACACTTCTGCATCCTTGTTTGGATTTTCTGATTTCATTACTCCAAAGTTTTCATCTGGCCATTCTTTCACCTTCAATCATCTCAAAACATCTAGGAAGGCCTTAAGGAGCCTTATTTAGCACCTTTTAATTGCAAACACCAAATATCATCGTTAATAACTCTACATAAATAACTCCAAATATTTAATCTTCAAAAGCAGTTAAAATATTATGATTAGCACCTAGAATTATGCAATGTTTTGTGCTAATCTAGTCACTTCCTGATCCGGCTTCAACCTTGCGTTTACTTCCACTCTAGTTCTTCCTCATCAAAGATAGTTTGACATTTTGATCCTTCGCAGTTGGCTCCATTGAAGAAGAACCTGAAAATTCAAGGAAGAACCAACATAAGAAATGAGGAAAAGGGAGGAGGCAAAGGTAAAAAAAGCAAAGGCAAAGGTGGAAAAGAGTGTCACCTGCTACCTCCTCAGCTCTGAAAATGGAGAGTAGGATTGGTGCTTCTACTATCACCTTTGGAAGGCTAAACCCTTCCCTTACTAGAACCCAAGGCTTGATGAGTTCAGAATATTTTTTTGGGTCACACTTCTCCCAACCTCATCAGCACTTGTTCGTCCTCAGCACTGAGCATAGGTTGAACACCTAAAAAACAACATAAGGTAGGACATGGTCAGGGAGGGTCTCCAAATCCGAGCTTGGTTAGTTTGATCAAGGACTTACCCAAGTTATCGGGGGTAGACCAGTCTCTAGGGATTGGGAGAGTATCTATCTTATCAGCAGAATTGTACTCCCAGTGTTCTCCCCACACGAAGAAGAAAAGTTTTCTCCAGCCCTTGTGGGAGCTCAGGAGGTCAGAAATAATCTGTTTAGCTTTTACCTGTTTAGAAACATACAAGAAACCATCAGTGGGGGTATACTTAACATTGAAAAACTCCATTAGTAAGGAGACAGTGGGAACCCCGAGCTTATGTTGCTTGAAGAAAACAAAGAGGCCCACTAGGACACCCTAGAAATTAGGAGACAGCTGAGCAGGACAGACGTTGAAATGTTGTAGAACACTCTTGATAAAAGGGTGTAAGGGAAAACGCAGACCATTCTCAAAGGCAGCAATAAAGAAGCAAACCTTTTTATGGACCTAGGAGACATATGAGATAAATTTATCTTGGCACAAGAACTGAACTCCTAGGGGAGAACTGTAGCGAGAACTGAGGACCTTCATAAGAGATAGGTAAACCTCACTGGGGCTTACGAGCTCTGCAGCTCTAAAAGTAGCCCCTGCACCCTTGGCACTGCCTGAGATGCCAACTCCACTCACCTTAGTCTTGCCCTTGCTAGAATGTTTGGGCACATGGGAGGCAGATAGGGGAGTTTCCTCAATATTTCCCTCGGCTTCAACAGAATCAACACCAAGAAATTTATTGATTTCCTCACCTACCTTGCCTTAATTGGAGTTGTCCTCAGCAGTCTTATCCCTCAGGAGGGAGACAGAGGAAGGGGTAGTTTCAGAAGAGACAGACATGGTGGGACGAGAAAAAGGGAGCCTAAAGGTGCAATAAAGAGGAGGAATATTTGCGAAACACTCCTTGAGGGTTTGGGGAGCAACACAACAACTCCCAATAAGGAAGACCCTAGCGGTCGAATAAGGATCCAAGAAAAGGGGAATACGAGACAGAGATTGATCTCGATTTCTAAAATAACAGAATCGAAAGGTCCAAAAATATAGAAACCACCTCAAATCTGAGGGATCCATAATGAAGAGATAAATAGAGGGCAAGAAGCATACCTAGGAGAGGAGGAATAGTGGGCCAAAGCCAGAATCGAGGGTAAAGAGCAAATCTCGTCGAAACCACATATTGAATCAGAAAAATTGATTTCTCAGCGAAAACCTAGCGGCACCAGCAGAATCGAAAGTTCTAAAGTTGTAGGAAGAAAAAAGGGAGAAGTGTAGAGAAGGAGATCAAAGGATGAAATAAGATGAAGTTTTGTAAATGTTTTTCAAAACACTTTGCTTCGAAGAAAAACCAAAAAAAATAAAAATAGAAATTGTTTGATAATGGCTTTTTACAAATCTTATACATGCATCTTGATATATGTATAATGAATTTATTTGTCCCCTTGTATTATTGTCCTCCATTCGATTAATTTTGAAAATAAAACGAATTAAGATAAGAGAAAACAATATCAATTAAGTTTTCATTGACTTTTAGTAAGGAACATTAGTTTACTAGTGATGATGTTTATAACACGATAGAGCAGAATGGTGGATTCACTGTGCATTGAATAGTTTAGTTTGAGCTCCAAGGCTCTTGAGAATTGGATCTAGGGAATGGATTATCACACATAAGATTTATAGTGGTTCACCAGCTCGAGAACTCAACTAATCTACTCTCAAATGAGTCTCTTGCTACTGGGGAATGTATTGATAATGGGGGATTTTACACATAGTATTTGAATGAGGTTACAATTGCTTGTCATTTCTGTTGAGGGCTTTGCCTCTTATTTATATTTGACTCTTGGCCTAGCCTAATCTATGGTGAGATCCTTGCCTCTTTCTGGTAAAGGTTCCTTTTATTGTGCAACGACTGCGGTGGGTGTTGAGGCGGTTATGAATCTTGTGTCTGGATAAGCTACCGTTGCTATTGAGGAGGTGCTTGGTAGAAGCCATCTGTCTTCTACATTGCCTTCCTTGAGATGTAAATGTAGGGAGCTCGAGGTTTGGACTCGAGATCCATAGGCCACTAAAGCGAAGTGAACTCCCGACCAAGGAGAGCATGACTTGTTTTACCGAGCTCACCCTTAGACATATTCAAGGTACCATCAGTTGTCCCCCAGTCCCTAGTTAGGCATATTTATATGAGTTAGGACTGAGGTCTATCTTGGATGAGCGAGGTTGTCTAGGTTGAATTAGCGTAAGGAGCCTTCGCTGCAAAAGATCCCATAATTGGTCGATTTGGAATCTGTTGGATTGGAGGTATCCGGAGCCACAAGGATCTTCAACGGGTTTCTTGGTAGACATGGCATTGCAAACGTGCAATCATTTTTGCCTTGTTTCTTGCGCACATCCCTTATTCCTCTGTCTCCACGTGTCTATTCGTACATTTGCCTTCAATGCTCTAGTAGACAAATATCGTATTTTCCATTATTTCAAAATCTTTTCACATTCTTTCTCCAAGTTGTACTCCTTTTCTTCTTCCCTTGCGATTTTGTCTTCCCCAATCTGCTGGAGTTCTAGGGCTTTGCTAGTAAATTCCCAAATTCATTCCTAAGATTCTATGAGGCTAGCTTAGTTCATTCCTCAGATTTATCCTTGGTTTCTGATTGTTGCTTGTCCTCAACTCGGTACATNATATATATATATATATATATATAGCAAAGCTTACAAAAGTAGCGGCAAAGAGGACAGTAGAAATGAAACTCCCAAGTGGCATAGTGGAAGCTCGCTGAATTTCAAACTCTAGGAGAATGAAAGCAATGGCCTCTGCAGCTCACTTTACGTTATCAATCAGAGAGCTCGAGTTTGTCTTAGCACTCACCCCTTTTTCACTCTTGCAGATCTTTGAATGTTTCAGAGATGGTCCCTCAGTGGGACAAGGGGGAATGGTTCCTATAAGATTGCGAGAAACCATCTCCAAAGCTCTCTCAACCTCGGCTGAAGAGGGAGAAGTTGGGATCAGACCTTGCTTAGGGGCCCCACAAAAAGGAGACAACCTAGTCTTCTAGGAAAGAGAGGTTTGCGCAGCCTTTGGGGAGTCCGAGGAGGTTAGGGGCCCCACCTGGGTTGATTGAGGCGAAGCAAGGGTCACCTCCAATCTTGGAACTTTGGAGGCTGAGTCATGCTTGAAAAAATTCCTTGTAGTTTTCTAACCTCTAAACATCACCTTTTAGCATGTATAGTATATGGATGAAGGGAGGGTGTCACTCTCCTATGGGTGATGTCAAAAGAAAGGGCAAGGAATGGGAAAACGGAATAATGGTGTAGAATGAAATATACAAAATGTATGATATGTGTGCATGTATAAAAGTGCTCTAAGGTCGTCTCCTCAGGGAAGGAAGGGAATTCAATTGAGGGTGATTTTGTTGAAAAAGGAAAAAAATGTAAAATCTTGTAGTTGGTTTTGGTGAGTTTTGTTCTTAATGAAAATGCAAGAAAACAAGTGTTGGCTAATCCAAAAAGGTCATTCCAATGGGAATTCCAAGCTCGAAACCTTCCTCAAATGGTGCATAGATGAACGATTGATTCATGAGAAGCTAGGAATGAGGTGGTGAGGATCCAAACATAAACCGTGACTAGGCCTACGAAATATCAAAGACTCACAACCACATCCACTCTCAACCCAGTCAAGCCGAACCATCGTACTCCGAGAGGAGGAAAGAAAATGAGTTGAAATGGAGAACCCAAGAGGAGGTCTCCCTTGGATTAACCAACTTAAAATCTAACTACTCATGAAAGCAAAAAAAAAAAAACAAATGCATAATATAAAGAGACATAATGAAGAAATTAAGATTGAAACTTAACTTAAAGCAAGAAAACTTAAACTATAAAGAAAGAAATACAATACCCATTTTAAAGCAAGAAATGAAGAAAATTTGGAAGCAACAATGGTGGATTGAATAACATGTAACTAAACTTGAAATAAAGGAGATTACAATGCAAGAAATAAAGATTACAAGAGAGCTACAACTTACTGCAATGAAATGAGTGAAGAAAATGCAAAAACATAAGCTTATATTACACTATTCATCATCTTCTTCATTAAACTACTCCTAAGCTTAGGTCGCCACCCCCAATATCTTGTGTGAATGCTGAATATATGGAGTGTGTCCTTCAAATTTCATCCATGGGAGGTCCCTCTAGCTATGTGAAAGGCCTCCCATCAATAAGGGGCTGAATGGATGGGTATGGCAGGCTGGTGCAGGCTATGTCTCCTCATCTAGCAGCTTCTCTCTCCTCTGTCCACATTTATGACCTATGCTCCAAAAGTCCAAGAGGAGGTGCATGAGAGGGTGTTCTATATGCTGGGAGTGTCAGGGAGTTGCAGGAGAATGTCATGGAGGGTCCCATGAAGTACAGGTCTGAGTTACAGAGCAGTTGGGTAGAACAGTAGAGCGTACCGGTATATCGAACTCCAGAGTCTTTACCGTACCGGTACGCTATGTTCCAGTGGCTAGACCATACTGGTACTGAGTACCGGTACACTTCTGCATCCTTGTTTGGATTTTCTGATTTCATTACTCCAAAGTTTTCATCTGGCCATTCTTTCACCTTCAATCATCTCAAAACATCTAGGAAGGCCTTAAGGAGCCTTATTTAGCACCTTTTAATTGCAAACACCAAATATCATCGTTAATAACTCTACATAAATAACTCCAAATATTTAATCTTCAAAAGCAGTTAAAATATTATGATTAGCACCTAGAATTATGCAATGTTTTGTGCTAATCTAGTCACTTCCTGATCCGGCTTCAACCTTGCGTTTACTTCCACTCTAGTTCTTCCTCATCAAAGATAGTTTGACATTTTGATCCTTCGCAGTTGGCTCCATTGAAGAAGAACCTGAAAATTCAAGGAAGAACCAACATAAGAAATGAGGAAAAGGGAGGAGGCAAAGGTAAAAAAAGCAAAGGCAAAGGTGGAAAAGAGTGTCACCTGCTACCTCCTCAGCTCTGAAAATGGAGAGTAGGATTGGTGCTTCTACTATCACCTTTGGAAGGCTAAACCCTTCCCTTACTAGAACCCAAGGCTTGATGAGTTCAGAATATTTTTTTGGGTCACACTTCTCCCAACCTCATCAGCACTTGTTCGTCCTCAGCACTGAGCATAGGTTGAACACCTAAAAAACAACATAAGGTAGGACATGGTCAGGGAGGGTCTCCAAATCCGAGCTTGGTTAGTTTGATCAAGGACTTACCCAAGTTATCGGGGGTAGACCAGTCTCTAGGGATTGGGAGAGTATCTATCTTATCAGCAGAATTGTACTCCCAGTGTTCTCCCCACACGAAGAAGAAAAGTTTTCTCCAGCCCTTGTGGGAGCTCAGGAGGTCAGAAATAATCTGTTTAGCTTTTACCTGTTTAGAAACATACAAGAAACCATCAGTGGGGGTATACTTAACATTGAAAAACTCCATTAGTAAGGAGACAGTGGGAACCCCGAGCTTATGTTGCTTGAAGAAAACAAAGAGGCCCACTAGGACACCCTAGAAATTAGGAGACAGCTGAGCAGGACAGACGTTGAAATGTTGTAGAACACTCTTGATAAAAGGGTGTAAGGGAAAACGCAGACCATTCTCAAAGGCAGCAATAAAGAAGCAAACCTTTTTATGGACCTAGGAGACATATGAGATAAATTTATCTTGGCACAAGAACTGAACTCCTAGGGGAGAACTGTAGCGAGAACTGAGGACCTTCATAAGAGATAGGTAAACCTCACTGGGGCTTACGAGCTCTGCAGCTCTAAAAGTAGCCCCTGCACCCTTGGCACTGCCTGAGATGCCAACTCCACTCACCTTAGTCTTGCCCTTGCTAGAATGTTTGGGCACATGGGAGGCAGATAGGGGAGTTTCCTCAATATTTCCCTCGGCTTCAACAGAATCAACACCAAGAAATTTATTGATTTCCTCACCTACCTTGCCTTAATTGGAGTTGTCCTCAGCAGTCTTATCCCTCAGGAGGGAGACAGAGGAAGGGGTAGTTTCAGAAGAGACAGACATGGTGGGACGAGAAAAAGGGAGCCTAAAGGTGCAATAAAGAGGAGGAATATTTGCGAAACACTCCTTGAGGGTTTGGGGAGCAACACAACAACTCCCAATAAGGAAGACCCTAGCGGTCGAATAAGGATCCAAGAAAAGGGGAATACGAGACAGAGATTGATCTCGATTTCTAAAATAACAGAATCGAAAGGTCCAAAAATATAGAAACCACCTCAAATCTGAGGGATCCATAATGAAGAGATAAATAGAGGGCAAGAAGCATACCTAGGAGAGGAGGAATAGTGGGCCAAAGCCAGAATCGAGGGTAAAGAGCAAATCTCGTCGAAACCACATATTGAATCAGAAAAATTGATTTCTCAGCGAAAACCTAGCGGCACCAGCAGAATCGAAAGTTCTAAAGTTGTAGGAAGAAAAAAGGGAGAAGTGTAGAGAAGGAGATCAAAGGATGAAATAAGATGAAGTTTTGTAAATGTTTTTCAAAACACTTTGCTTCGAAGAAAAACCAAAAAAAATAAAAATAGAAATTGTTTGATAATGGCTTTTTACAAATCTTATACATGCATCTTGATATATGTATAATGAATTTATTTGTCCCCTTGTATTATTGTCCTCCATTCGATTAATTTTGAAAATAAAACGAATTAAGATAAGAGAAAACAATATCAATTAAGTTTTCATTGACTTTTAGTAAGGAACATTAGTTTACTAGTGATGATGTTTATAACACGATAGAGCAGAATGGTGGATTCACTGTGCATTGAATAGTTTAGTTTGAGCTCCAAGGCTCTTGAGAATTGGATCTAGGGAATGGATTATCACACATAAGATTTATAGTGGTTCACCAGCTCGAGAACTCAACTAATCTACTCTCAAATGAGTCTCTTGCTACTGGGGAATGTATTGATAATGGGGGATTTTACACATAGTATTTGAATGAGGTTACAATTGCTTGTCATTTCTGTTGAGGGCTTTGCCTCTTATTTATATTTGACTCTTGGCCTAGCCTAATCTATGGTGAGATCCTTGCCTCTTTCTGGTAAAGGTTCCTTTTATTGTGCAACGACTGCGGTGGGTGTTGAGGCGGTTATGAATCTTGTGTCTGGATAAGCTACCGTTGCTATTGAGGAGGTGCTTGGTAGAAGCCATCTGTCTTCTACATTGCCTTCCTTGAGATGTAAATGTAGGGAGCTCGAGGTTTGGACTCGAGATCCATAGGCCACTAAAGCGAAGTGAACTCCCGACCAAGGAGAGCATGACTTGTTTTACCGAGCTCACCCTTAGACATATTCAAGGTACCATCAGTTGTCCCCCAGTCCCTAGTTAGGCATATTTATATGAGTTAGGACTGAGGTCTATCTTGGATGAGCGAGGTTGTCTAGGTTGAATTAGCGTAAGGAGCCTTCGCTGCAAAAGATCCCATAATTGGTCGATTTGGAATCTGTTGGATTGGAGGTATCCGGAGCCACAAGGATCTTCAACGGGTTTCTTGGTAGACATGGCATTGCAAACGTGCAATCATTTTTGCCTTGTTTCTTGCGCACATCCCTTATTCCTCTGTCTCCACGTGTCTATTCGTACATTTGCCTTCAATGCTCTAGTAGACAAATATCGTATTTTCCATTATTTCAAAATCTTTTCACATTCTTTCTCCAAGTTGTACTCCTTTTCTTCTTCCCTTGCGATTTTGTCTTCCCCAATCTGCTGGAGTTCTAGGGCTTTGCTAGTAAATTCCCAAATTCATTCCTAAGATTCTATGAGGCTAGCTTAGTTCATTCCTCAGATTTATCCTTGGTTTCTGATTGTTGCTTGTCCTCAACTCGGTACATCTTTCACTCTGCTCCTTTTCTTCTTTTTTAGGCCTCTGTTTGTCCTGGATCCCTTGGATTTGAGGTGGTTGCTTCATTTTTGGACCTTTCATTTTTGCTTCTTTAGGAGTCGAGGTCATTTCTTATCTTCTTTTCCTCTCTTCTTAGACCTTTATGCTACTGCTAGGATTTTTCTCTTTGGTTGTTGGAGCCTCGATCCCAAGGCTCTCGAAGAGTTTTTTAGCAACGTTCCTCCCCTTTATGCCTCCTTTAGTCTTCCTATCCCATACCCCCTTATATCTGTTTTTTTCTGAAGCCACTGCATCCTCTGTGTCCCTTGCCCTGGGGAACAGGTCTCTTGAGCTAGAGGAGGATAACCTAGGAGATATGGATGATGAAATAGACAACTTCTTAGGAGTAGACTCTATTGACGCTGAGCAGGGGACAGAGGTGCCTTTTTCTTTACCAGGATCTACCTCGAGCTCTAAGAGATCCCAAAAAGAAAAGGCTAAAAAAGGCGGGGCTGGGCCCTCAGACATTGCTGGGGGCACTGAACTTGCCCCTCGCACTTTAGACCCGATTGGTCATAGTGAAGTCACACTTCCTTTTATAAGTGTCCTTTCTGCCAGGTTTGATTTTCCCAGGGGCATGCTTTATTGGTGCCCATCTATAGACATTAGGTATGACTCCGAAGTGCCTAAGAAGACCTGTTTCTTTGTAGCCTATCTGGAGAACCGTCTTGGGTTCCTTATACACCCCTTTATCAAATCCGTTCTTCAACATTTCAACGTTTGTCTTGCTTAGATTTCTCCCAATTTCTAGGGTGTCTTGGTGGGCTCCTCGTCTTCTTTAAGAAGAATTAGCTTGGTTCCCCTTCAATTTCTTTGCTCATAAATTATTTCATCATCATGTTCCCTTCTGATGTCTTTCTATACATTTCTAAATGAGTGAAGACCCCAACCCTAATTATTGAACTTCTGAGCTCCCACCAAGGGTTGGAAGAAACTCTTCTTTTTTGTGTCAGGGAAAGAATAAGAGTTTGAGATGAATAATACTTCTGACACCCTTCCTGTTCCTTGTTGTTGGTCCGGTCTTGACAACTTAGGTGCATCCTTGTTAAAGGAGCCTTAATTTGACACATTTTGTCTCCACATTTCCTCTGCTGGTCTCGTTTCCCTTGATTATTTTAGGTATTCGTTTGGACCTCAGAACAGATGATAGGCTTGTCTTGCTAGGTCTTGAGGATTGTCATCCGGAGAAGTATTCTGATTTAATCAAGCTTTCTATGCTTACCCAGTTTGAGTTCAGTCCCCTTGAGATCAGTGTAGAGACCCTTATTCCAATATTCGTGGCTGGTGCAGAAGATCTTACTATTAAGGCTTTTCCTTCTTCATCTCTAGCTATTCCTTTCTTTCTTTCCTTTTTTGCTGACCTGCTTACTTTGGTTTCTCAGATTCTAGCTTGATTGCTCTAGATGCTAAAGTTGTTAGGGCTAAGATGGCTTAATTTAGGAAGGGTGGAACTAGGAAAAAATGCAAGGTTGAATTCGGGTCTAGAAGTGATCCGAATTCTCCTTTGAAAGTGAAAAGATCAGAGGTTCGCCCACCTTCTCCTCCTCCGCCGACCTTGCCTCCCCAAAAGACATATTTTGAGGCATCGTCTTCTATTGAGGGGAGCCTCACTACTCCAGAGGCCTCAATCGCCCTGGAGTCTCAGGCGGAGGTCTTTCCTAAGGTGGAGCTCAAGAAGCCTTTAGCTTCGACTAGGGAGAGTGCGCTAAGTTTTTTGGCTCCCTCCTTGTGAGATCCTTTAGCTTCTGCATCGATTAGGGTGATACCTCTTTAGATGACCTCTCGTAAGGTTGAGAGTTCTTCTGGCCGAGCTCCTCAAGCAAGGGGTTTTCTCATCAAAGACTTGAACGTTGTTGCTGCGGTCATCGCATCTGTTATCCCGGAGTGCTACATACAAGATGTTTCCATGATGCCTCTATCTACTTTGGCTACCATTGCTCTGTATGGAGCAGCCTCAGTAAACTCTAAGCTTTCCAAACTATCTTTTATTTTTACATAGGTAGCCTTTTCTGACCTTAGCCTATGGCTTTTTTCAGCTAGCCATTCATATAAGCATCTTGGTGAGTAGAGTTTGAGCTATTGAGAGTGCTACTGAGGTGTCTCAAAAATCCTCAAAGGCCTTTGAGCTTAAGGTCACCGATCTAGCCTTCACTAACGAGGACCTAAAAACTTGAGTGCATGATCTGAAGGCTCAGGTCACTAAGTTGAGCTCAGCGAACAAAGACTTAGAGACCAAAGCCAAGAAGGCTAGAAACAAGCTCAAACTTAAGGCTAACAATCTGTTTTAGGCATGTAAGGATGCCTTTGAAGCTCTTGACTCTCTCTAGTCTATTAAGAAAGAGTACAACATGTTGGTTAAGGTTAATACTGTGTTGCTGAAGAAGGTTAAGGTGGAGAGGTCCAAGGTTCGCTAGAAGTACACCTTGATTGCTGCGCTTCAGGATGAATCTGCCATGAACTCGGCTGCAGGGTATTTCTCCTTCCAAGAGTAGGCCATGGACAAATATCCTAATTAAGACTTTGATTTTGACCCTCCTCTGGACTAGTATAAGCCAGCAGCTGAGGTCGGGTTTTCAGCTCCTGTTGTTGTTTATGAATCTAAAGCCTGTACTGTCATTCTTGCTGAGACTGGTGTGGAGGCTCTTGGGCTTATTCTAGTTGAGGTGCCTATTTCAGCAAAGGTGTGAAATTTTGAGATCATTCTGCCCTAAATGAAGTTAAAGTCCCTGCCCCTATTCGTTCTGAAACTCCTCCTAACCTTCCTCTTATTGCTTCTTTTGCCTCTAAGTTGCCTGAGGCTACTATTGAGCCATCGGTATAAAATTAGGACTTTTGTTGTTTTTGAGATTTTTTGTAATATTTTTTGAGGAAAAGAAATGACTTACATCTTGTATTTTGCTTTTTTGAGGAAATGAAAATACTTTCATCTTATACTTTACTCTTTCCCCTTTATCCCCTTGCTTCAAGGAGAACTTTGTTCTTATGGAAGTAAATTTGTTTTTGTCAAGTATGAGGTATTTTCTCAACCTGAGAAACTTAGCCATTTGTGAAGAACTTTTTGTAGTTAAGTGTGCTGAAGAGCTCACCGTTTTATGAGTCTACAAGACTCATTTTAGTTTTTTTGTGAGCTAAAGAGCTCTTATTAGCATTTATGAGCTGAAGAGCTCATCGTGTGTTTATGAGCTGAAGAGCTCATCGTGTGTTTATGAGCTAAAGAGCTCATTGTTTGTCTGTGGCTATTGAGCTCATCGTTGTTTATGAGCTGTCGAGCTCATCGTTTGTTTATAAGCTGAAGAGCTCATTGTTTAATCATGCTAGCAATAAAATGATGATCAGGTTGAAACTTCATTGTTTATTGTGGTGAAATCTTACAAGTGTCTTGGTTACTAAAAGAATATTTTCAAATATTTGGCATTCCAGGAATGGAGCAAGATTTTTTCTTCTTCAGTCTGTAGCTTGTAGTTCCATGGTCTGACTACTCTGGATATAATGTACGGACTTTTCTAATTGGGTCCTAGCTTTCCCTGAGTGGGATCCTTTCCTACAGGGAGGAGTTTCTTGAGAACCATATCTCTTATTTTGAAACTCCTATGTCTGGCCCTTTTGTTGTAATATCTTGTTGCCTTTCTATGATAATCCAAGATATGATGCATGGCTTTGTTCCTCTTTTCATCCAAGAGATTGAGGTTGGAGAGCTCTGTTCTTGGAGATGAGATGCCTATTTCCACAAGAGCAACTGCTTCAGTTCCGCAAGCCAAGGCAAAGGGCATCTCTTGAGTTGTCGACCTGACTGTGGTTTAGTAAGCCCATAATACTTTTGAGAGATGTTCCACCCATCATCCTTTTAAGACCTTCAGTTTGGTCTTCAGAGCTATTTTTATAGTTCGGATAGTCACATCTACTTGTCCATTCACCTGATGATGAGTTAGTGCTGAGAAGTATTTTTTTATGCCTAGCTTGGCACAAAACCCTTTGAATCTGGGATTGTCAAATTGCTCCTTATTGTCTCAGACGATTGCCCTGGGTATTCCAAACCTATATATTATAGATTTCTAGGTGAAGTTCTGGACCTTTTGCTCTTTAATTTTTGTAAGAGGCTCCATCTCAGTTCATTTGGTGAAATAGTCTACGCCAATTATAGCAAATTTGCATTGTTTAGTGCTGGTAAGAAGAGCTCCAAGTATGTCTAATCCCCACTATTGGAATGGCCATGGACTAACCACTAGGGTAAGGGGCTCTAATGGGCAGTGTGGGATATATGCCAAATTGGCAGGTTTTGCATTTTTTGACTAGCTCTACTATGTCTTTGAGTAGGGTGGTCCAGAAATATCCTTGCCTTAGAGTTTTACCTGCCAGAGCTAGAGCTCTGGTGTGATTGCCTCAAATGCCTTCATGGATTTCCCTTAGAATGTAGTCAGCTTCTTCATCCCCTACACACCTTAGGAGAGGTACTGAGAAGCCCCGCTTGTATAGGTTTCCTTGTAGGAAGGTAAATCTAGACAACCTGACTCATAGCTTTGCTGCTTCTTTGGAATCCACTAGCAAGGTTCCATTCTGAAGGTATTCCCTAATTGGATTCATCCAAGTTGGCTGAATTTGTACAGGGAACACTTTTTTGTCCTCGAAGCTTACTGATAGCTTAGCTAGGTTTTTAACTAGAATTAGTTTATCCAAATTCTCTTGAGAAGTAGTTGCTAGTCTTACTAAGGTATCAGCTCGGGATTTTTTAGCTCTAGGGACATGCATGACTTTAGTCTGCATAATTTTTTTCATTTGCTCTTGTACCTTTCTTAGGTATTGAACCATTCTTTCTTCCTTAGCTTCATACGTTTCTTCGATCTGCTCTAGCTCTATGGAATGTGCCATGTTAAGCCCGACAATGATGACTTCGTATTTAGCCTCTTTGTTTAAAGCCTTAAATTCGAACCTGAGGGCGTATTCGATGTCTATTCCATCGGAGGAGGTCAGGATTAGTCCAACACTGTTGGCTTGGCGTTGGCAGCTCCATCCAATGAAAGCTTCCATGTTGGGAGGTTGAGTGCTAGCTGGGTTGCCTCCATGGATGCTTCTAGACCCGTTGTGAATTCTACAATGAAGTCTGCCAGTATTTGCCTCTTGATTACAGTTCTGGGTTTGTATTTGATGTCGAACTCGCTGAGCTCTATTGCCCATTTAACCAGCCTCCTTGACGACTTTGGTTTGTGCAACACCTACTTCCTTGGTTGGTCTGTAGGGACCTCTATCATATGAGCCTAGAAATAAGGTCTGAGCCTCCTTGCTACTGTTACCAGAGCTAAGACTAGCTTCTCCATCTTCGGATATCTCTCCTTTGCCCCCCCCTCAGAGATCACCTCTTCAATAGTAAACTTGTTGTCTCGCTCTCTGACCAATGCTGAGCTGGTTGAGAAATCTGAGACAATAAGGAATGGGGTGAACATCTCTCCCTCTCTAGGGTTCACAAGGACTAGGGGTGAACTGAGGTAATTATTGAGGGCCTTAATTGCCTTCTCGCATTGTGCATCCCACTGGAATGCCTTTTTCAAGATTTGTAAGGTTAACACTTGTCGCTTGACCTAGAGACATACCGACTTAAGGTTGCTATCCTTCTCGTTAGGCGTTAAATATCTCTCGTGTTTGAGGGTGGCTGCATATCTATTATAACTTTGACCTTCTCTAGGTTAGCCTCTATCCCTCGGCTATTAACTATGAAACCCAAGAATTTTTCAATGAAGACCCCAAAGGCGCATTTGGCTGGGTTAAGCTTTATCTGGTACTTCTTGAGGATCTGAAAAGACTCTTCGAGGTGTTCGATATGGAGCTCAACTTTCAATGACTTTACCAACATGTCATCGATGTACACCTCCATTGACATCCTAATCTGTTTCTGGAACATACGGTTCACCAAACACTGGTAAGTAGTTCTAGCGTTCTTCAACCCGAGTGGCATAACCTGGTAGCAATAAGTCCCTGACTCACTCACGAAAGATGTCTTTTCTTAGTCACTAGGGTCCATCTTGATCTGGTTGTATCTAGAAAAGGTATCCATGAAACTTAGGAGCTCATGCCCTACTGTAGCATCCATGATCAGATCAATTCTAGGAAGTGGGAAGTCAATGTAGATCAGTGAAGTCGATGTAGAGGCGCCACTTGTTGTTGGACTTTTTGACGAGGATCACATTGGCTAGCCAGGCTAGGTAATCCACCTCCCTGATGGCTTTAGCATGGAAAAGCTTGCCCACCTCTTCATTAATCACTTTTTGGTGCTTTGGGGAAAAACTCCCTCATTTTTGCTTAATAGGCTTGAAGGTTGGGTTCACGCTAAGCCTGTGCGTGATGACTAAGGGGTCAATCCCTTGCATATACTCATGTTTCCATGCAAACACCTACATACTCTTTCTGAGGAATTGAACAAGGAGGTCTTTAACCTCTTTGGGCAGCTTTGATCCCACGTATACCAAATGTTTTGGTTCTTCGTCGAGTTGGACAGGCTCTAGCTCTTATAAAGGCATGGGTCTTTTCTCCAGCTCATCTTTTATGTCGAGCTCATCCAGCGGTATAGTCTTAACCTTTTTGTTTTTCATAGATGCCACGTAACATTCTCATGCCATTAGTTGGTCTCCTCGAACCACTCCAATACCATTTTTGGTGGGGAACTTCATTACAAGGTGGTAGGAAGAAAGAATGACCCTCATGGCATTGAGGGAAGGCCTCCCTAGTAGAATGTTATACGCTGAAGGGGCATCCACTACCAAGAATCTTACTACAGTGGTGGATTGGCAGGGTGTGTCTCCCATTGTGAGGATGAGCTGGATTGAGCCTAGGGGTAGCACCCTCTCTCCTGAGAATCCATGCAGATGATTTCTCACTGGTTCAAGCTTGTCTCTGCCAATATCCATCTTGTCGAAGAAGGATATGAAGATGATGCTGGCAGAGCTCCCATTGTCGATTAGAACCCAGTGTATGGTTCTATTGGCGATGATAGCCCTCACAACCAACGTATCATTGTGGGGATGTTGGCAGTCTTCCAGATCTGCATTTGAGAATATTATGTTCATGCTCAACCGAGGTTCTTTGGACACAGCATATGCCTCCAGTACTTCCTCGGCTTGGACTTTGTGCATCTGAGCTTTCTTGGTTGAGCTGGATTCCCCACCTCTAGGAAATCCTCCTGATATAACTCTAATTTCACCCAAAGATTGTTGGTGTTATGCAAGAATTTATTGCTAAGGTGCTGGAGGTGGGTGAGCTTGATTCTGATTGTCTTACGCCACGAAGAGGCGTAGTTGCCCCCTCTAAATCAAGAACTTGATCTTTTTCTTCAATTGAATACAATCGTCAGTGAGGTGACCATGTTCCCTATGATATAGTATTTCATCGCATCTCATTTTGAGGGGTTTGCCTTCGTCCAAGGTGGCCACCTCAGAAACTTCTCGTTCTGTACTTTATAGAGGACCTAGGAGATTGCGGCGTTAAGGGGAATGAATTGTCATGGTGCAAATCTTGGTTGTAACTCCTAGGGTGGGGGACCCAGGCGATCTCTGACGTCTACTCTTCTTTTTGGAGAATGATCTATGTCTCTTAATGGAGACCTATCTCAACTTCTCTCCTTTTTAGGACTTCGGTCCCTCTTCTTCTCCTTCTCCTTGTGTGTGGTTGAGCGTTCTACCTTGGAAAGGAGAGCTTTCTCGCCATTGATGTATTTTTCTGCTTTGGTAAGGACCTTTATCATACTGGCTTATGGGTATTTGGAGATGGAAAACATTAAGTCTTTTGACTAGACACCCAGCTTGGCAATGAAGCCAGTGAAGGCAAATTTTTCATCAGGGACGTCTACTTTCAGAGATTCTAAGTTGAACCTTTGGACATAGCTTTGTAGATTCTGAATTTTTTGCCTATGACATGTTATACAAACTCATACCATACAACTAAATTCCACATAGGCATTTGGCAAGACACCTCCAAAACAAACAATTCATGTTATCACATAAATTGGTCCACATCATTCACAAGGTACAATGGCAACACCTATCAAGTTGCAACAATTTCACATGTAAATTCCCCATACCAAAAGTAGCTAGGAACTTGCCCAGGCCAATTCCATACCCATTTCCTTATCACCATAACCCTAGTCAACCACCTAGGTTAATGTATACCCTTTACCCATTCCATATGATATTATAGGTAAGAAAATAAACCAAGGTAGGAGAAACCCTACCTCTTGGAGCGTAAGATGAAGACTAGAAGCTTCAACACACCTCCCTAGCTCCAAAAACACTTGACTTCACAAAATACTCCCCTTGGATCTTTGGTAAAATCCCTCATTTTTGGTATGTACGCGTAGCCCTCGTCGCGTAGACCAATTTTAACTCTTGGTCCGATGGATTTTGACCGACGGAACTTCAGAAATGATATGAAATAAAATTAATACTTTAAAGTACAATGTGAGATATTTTATAGTTGAGGATGTAAAGTGAAACAAAGATAATAGTTTAGGGTGGTAAAATATAATTTACTCTAAAAGTAAACTATTTTTAGTTAAACTTGTGCAACAATTTTACTTTCTAAAAAATAATATTTTTTAGGCGTCCTAATAATAAAATAGATTATAATTCAAATAAAATAGACTTCTATTAATGCTCATATGAGAAAGAACTATTTATTTTATTTTTTGTCAATCATTTATTTATTTTTAAGTTTAACTATTTTTAACATAATGGCGTGTTCATAATTAAAACTAAATGAAAAAAAAAAAAAAGGAATGATACTTAAAAAAAAAAAAAGGAATGCTTTTTGTTCAACATATAACCATTTTTTATTTGGGGGTAATAGAACTAATACAACTGGTTGATAGGCTAAAGAAAAACATATTAGTGAAAAGCATAAATAAGCTTAATAATTTAAGCAAGAAAAATATAATTTTCATGTTTATGAGTAATGTTATTGAAACTTAAAAAATTGATTTAATTTATTAATTTAATGATGTGTTAATAATAAAATTTTAATAAAAAAATTCATGAATTATAATTACAAAATATTATTGACCCATATTTTCACCACATTATTATAACAATAAATTAGATAAATTTTGGGTTCTTTAGATGTGGGAACAATTTTTTTAACTTATTTGAGAAAAAATGTATGGATAAGTTATTTTCTCTACTAAGCACAATTTTAATAAAACATCTTGTGTTTAGGTACAAAATTCAAATGAAATCAAAATTATTTTACCTAATTATCCTCCCTCAAATTATGCATGATTGATTGGCAATTATGTATCTAATCAAATGTGAAGATTTTATTGGATATTATCATTCTTTTGAATTTTGAAATGTATTTTTTGTATTCAGTTTGTCTTCAACTGCTTCATTTAACGAGCAATCTTCAACATCTGGCTTCGACGCCCAACCATCAACGCCCAACATTCAACGTCAGCCTTCTACATTTAATTTTCTTCTCCAGTTTGCAACAGAATTCATTTGATCTTTTTTGTTTATTTTTGTTTGCTTACGAATTCTATTAAATATCATTTTTTTTTATCATTGTTGTATTATTTTTTAGTCTTTCTATTTGGCAATATTACTGTGGAGCTTATAATTTAGAAAAACTACACCATATGGTGTATTTTTTTTCATAGTTGTAAAGGTAAACTGTATTGTGTACTGGTAAGTCTTGCATAATGCCCTATTAATGCCAAAAGCCGATAAGGCAAAGAGTTACACCAATTAGTTATTTTGTCATAATCTTATATTAACAGTCAACAAACAAGTACACTAATCAGTTACACCAACTATTTGCACTTGTCATATGATACACCAAACAATTATTCATATAGTCTAAAATAGGGATAATAGTGGACCAAAGCGGGGCGGGGGGTATAGTCTCCATTCCCGTGCCCGCTTAAAAAAATTTTGTCCACCCCTGTTAACAGGTATAGTTTTAATTCCCATCCCCGTCCGCGGGTAAATTTTAATCCCCGCCTCCGCCTTCACCTCTGCCCCCACCCCCATCCACCTTACTCACCCAAGCCCATGCCCAAACCAACATAATCCAAAATTTTAAATAAATCTAGCATTCTAAATAATCCAATATAATTATAGAATATCATAACATAATTAAAAGTTTTTCATTTACAACATAATATAATTAAAACTTTATCTTTATCTCCCTTGTAAATCCAACACAATATCATGCAACATAATATAAAAAAATATAAAAACACAAAAATCTACACTTTTACAAGTCAAAACCAAAAAAAAAAAAAAAAAATCAAAAACCAAAACAATTTTCTAAAGAAAAAATCATTCAATAATATGTAGATTTGTATTCATAGCAACATGTATATATATATATATATATATATATATATATATTATAATAATAATAATAACGGGTAAAGCGGGGCGGGGAGGGGTGGGGATAAGTGTCAATTCATCCCCGCACGGATTTATATGGGTATTCCCGTATATCTCCACCGTCCAATAGGTATGGTCCGTCCCCGGTCCAAACAGAGTTTGGACGAATACCTATTTTTACCTGGTCCATTGTCATCCCTAGTCTAAAAACAGTTGTACTAAACAGTCATTGATTATATACAACACCTACCAGTTACTATTGTCTTATGATACACCAATAGTTTATTCATGTGTTCTGAAAATAATTAGACCAAACAGTTACACCAATCAGTTAGAATTGTCTTATGATATACCAAATAGTTATTCATGTATTCTGAAAAAAGTTACACTAAATAGTCACTGAAATCATACAACACCAAATAGTTACAATTGTCTTATGATACACAAATAATTTATTCTTATGTGTTTAAAGATAGTTTGTCCAGACAATTACAACAATTAGTTATAATTGTAATATAATACACTAAATAGTTATTCATATGTTCTAAAAATAGTTACACTAATCCACTAACGGCGGTAAAGTGCTGTTACAAAAGGTTTATTTGTTGTCACAAATAATTTTTGCGGCGGCATTGTGGCAGCATTGCCTCACCATAATAAGTGTGGTCTCAAAAGGTTTTTACGACATCAATGGTTTTTCTCAAATAGTATTTACGGTAGCAATACCCTGTCGTAAATAAGTTGTTACAAAAAATCTGACATTTTTGTTTTTATCACGGCAGCAAAAGTGTTGCCTTAAATATCACATTTGGCTATCGTAAAAAATAGAAGACTTTGTTGTGGAGGTTAATATACTGTCGCAAAAAGTATGAATTTTTTCTATGTTAAATAAAATATATTTACGACAGCAAATATGCCGCCACAAAAAAAAAAAATTATTATGGACCGTTGGTAACCAATGTTATATACTCTGTGCATATGTACACTTCCATCACATGAATTTAAAGGTACACATTCGTACACTACACAATTCAATATATGGATAAACACAAGTAAATATGACAAACATTTTCAAAAATATAGCAATATTTTCATACCAAAAAAAAATCTCATGAATTAAATAAAATATAAAATGTGCACTTTTACAAAACATAACAACGATCCGTGAGTACAAGAAATTAATGCAAAAAGTTAAACATCCTTTCCGAACCAGTACTTTCTCAATGACACCTGAAAAAAATAAAAACTTATTGTTAATATACTGAAATGATATTTATAGATATATATATAATAAAGAATTAAAAGAAGTTAGAATATACATCAACAGAGGGTCACACAATATTTATTTGGACGGCTTATCTAATTGTAAGAATACCTCGACGAGACTTTATCAAACACACCTTCGGATCTCTTGCATTTGCAACAAATACTTGCCAAAAATTTGATCCTAATGGAATTCCATATATTTTTGTCAATTGGTCTATACTAATAATAAGGCCTTTTGCCACTATGCATTTTGGAACTTTAGAACTAAATAAATCTACTTTGTCTTCAACCTAAAACCAAAATAATGATTGTTTAATAAGAAAAATATATAATAATAGTTAATATTTACTTATTTTGATGGCTAATCATTACTATAAATGCGTAATAAAAAGAATTCATGCAAATCACGGGCAAATGTAATTCACAACATATGACACATATCATCAATACACCACAAATACAATAATATACATGTAATCAACCTCATATTTATAACAATTATGATGAACTAAGAAATTGACATAATTTATGTGTCATTAAGCTCAACATATATGCGGACTATACCACAAAGTATCACAACAATCAAACATCCACTAATGTATATCAACATTCAACAACATGGAAGGAAATATAATCCAACTATTTCTAACAAGCATAACAATTTTCATCCAAGTAAGAACTACAAAATATAAGTCATGGGACATGAGCAATTTCTAACAAAATTAATTGATGAAAGTTGCCTACAAGTAACAGCCATTTTACGGAGAAAAAATGAAACCTCATTGGTGGAACAATCTCATGTAAAATACACATACCTTGAAACAATCTGTGTCAAATAATACCCTATTTTTTTTATTCCCAACTGCAGTACAAATCTATATATTTGGCGTCGAAATTATTAATAGACACATACAAAAAAAAATTCGTGGTGGCACAAGTTCACAAATTCTTAGTTTTGTAACTTAAATATAAATTCAAGTACAAAACCTTATTAGCTGGCCGTATAGACGGAGATGCTACATGAGACTCCTCCTAGGATTGTGGAAGTCCACCTCCCCCAGATTTAATTTGTGTCCTTATTAAATCTGAAGCCTAAGACATGATAACATATCAATGAATTGTTTATCGCAATAGTTACTATCACCGATACAAGAAAATTCATTTGTGAAGTATCATAAAAAGACAGAGAGTCATTTGCATGTTGAAAAGGGGCAAAGAGTTACTTAGATGTCGCAAAAGGGCAAAGAGTCACTTGAATTTTGCAAAGGAAAAAAATATGTCATGGTGTTTATGTGTGAGCTTGTCCATGTGTATGAGTGTGTGTGTATATAAATTGATTGTGTAAGTTGGTTTTTTGATGTAGGATCTCAAAACAAATATCAAGCATTAGAATAATCTCTCACAATCAAGACATAAGATCAAAATAAAAAATAAGGAAGAAGATGAAAAAAGAAGCTTGCACCCAAAAAAAAATTATATTCAATAAGATGATGATGCACGACTATTCATGGAATGGAGTGGAGGAGGAAGAACAAAGTTGATCACAAGTACAAGGAAGATAAAAAAAATTCATTTTAGTTGTCCAAAAATCAATCACAAACATTTATATTCAAGCAAGCATTAATTTAGCAGCATGTGCAATACACGTTGAAGGATGTTTAGTGTCACAAATAATAGCTGCTAAGAGTTCTATGCAACCATCTTTTTAAGTACAAGGATTGTAAATTTTAACTACCCTGAAAAAGATACATGGTTATGTTCTTATATAGTTGTGCTTATGTGGTTTTTGCGTATGAGATTCTAGACAAACACCATCACGGCCATTAATGTCAAACCTATATAACTCATAAACACCCCCCAAAATCTTCCAACATTCAAAATCAAAAGCATTACTTACAGCATTTTCAGACATTACTTGATTCGCACTTTTTAGTGGTCTGAATTATATTATATTATACACTCAAGTATAAGTGGTTAAATTATAATTTTCTCGATTTTTAGTCCAAGTATCGATCCCACGAAGAGTTTAGTAATTTAGTAGTTAAAATAAAAAAATTGAAAAGTTGTTGTTTGAAGTAGTATGATGTTTGATAGCTTGTGATGTGAGCTTAGCTTGACAGCTAATTTAACTTAAATAAATTGCGTAAGTACACAAATGAAGTGCGTAAGTAAACAAATAAAGTGCGTAAGTAAATGCATTAATAACAAGAATATAAAAGATACCTTTCAGTTTAAGGGTCCCATATGCATTATATTGGTTAGATACTGGAAATGCTACCGTACTAGGATTAACTTCCATTTTATTGGCAAGTCAACCGGTTGGTTTGATGTATATAAACCATATCACAGTCGCTTCTTAGGCTAATTGAGGGTAATAAATCATAACACAGCCGCTTCTTAGTCTAACTGATTATATCCACGTCAAATGATTAACCCAAGCAAACCAGAAAGACAAGTCATTCATGAGGAATACTTGACTTATTCACTTGATCTCATGATTATAAGTGCGTATATAAAAAATCATAACACAGCCACGTCTTAGGTTAACTGGTGGTATTTGTAAACCCCCACACTCTTATATTTGTATAGCAAGTAATTATTTTTGAAATGCTAATATAGGTGATGAGGTATGCATGAACTCTATAGATTTTAATAGTATGAATAAATACTAGGGAGGAAAATTAATGGTAAAATTTAATTTTTGGAGGTGTTTAAGGTTGATAAGGGTAACTAAGTAAAAATATAAATTTTTTTAGGTCAAAATAATATTATCATTGAATCTGGGAGATCCGAAAAACTTGGAATAACCTTTTAGTACATATAGCGATTTGGAGGAATAAAATAGTAATTTTCGTATTTCGAGTGTAAATTTATTTTAGTTTTGATATAACTCATAAAAATAAATTTTTTTAGGTTAAAATAACATTAAAAATGAATCCGGAACGTTGAAAAACCTTAGGGGTAGTCATATGGATCAAATTGGAGATTCTTAGTGGCAAAACGTAATTTTGGAGAAAATCAAATCAGTCTGTGAACAGTAAAAATCGCAGTTGCTGTGTTTAAAAACTCATTTTTATCCCATTTACTCTCATTCTTTTCACTCTACTCTCACCTCACACCTCTTGGAACCTTAGAGGAAGATTAATGAAGGAAGAAAAGGAAAGAAGGAGGTCACTAGAGCTTGGGTTCTTACTTGGAATTTTGATTCAAGTAAGGGTTTTCTTCCATTCTCTTACATTGAGTGTAGGGTTATACATATATGTTTTCTTTGACTCTATATCATATTAATATGCTCTGAAATCATGGATTCTTGATGTTTTTGTAAATATTAGCATGTTTTAAACAATGAGATAGTTGGGTAACCATCAAAGTTCTTTTCTCATATTCAAAACCCTAAATTTCAAGAGAAGTGAGTTTTTCTATTGATTTCACCTTTATTCTTGATTTCAAAACTTTAGTGTTTCGTATTGAACAACACAATGGTATTTATGATGATCTCTTGTTAATTTTTCTTAAATTATTCCATTGTGAAATAAATGTGGATTTGGATGTGAAAAATTGGACATTTATGAAATTAAATGTATTTGAGAAATTGTTGGTGAATGTATCTCATGGAGGTGTTTGGATGACCATGGGTGGCCATTGACCAGGTATCGTAGAGTGGGTAGATGTGTGTAGTTCTTACTCTGTGTGGGTTTGAACCTTTCCTACCACTCGTAGTAGGGTTGGTGCCTTGCGAGAATCAAACCACTATTAGCTCAAGTGTGCCATGTCAGAGCATTAGTATACTATGCCTGGGTCAGATTCGTTATTGCTGCTGCATTGGTATGGGACAATGTATCGGTAGATGCCCTTCCTGAAGTTGATATCCTTGCGAGAAATTGTGTGTGTGTGGGCCAGGATATTCTTTATGTATTTATTCATGCGATTATCTTACATCAGACTTGAGATACATTGTGGTTATTGTTTATTGCGTTATCTTTTGGATATGATTATCTTGGAAATTGTTGTGAGAATAATTACTCTTTGGAATGGTTATTTATGGTGGGATTGACTTTACTCTTGCACTTAATTATTGTTAATGTATAAACTTGAGATCTTTGAAAATGTCATCTTTTTTTTCAAAATTTACGTATGCTATTTGTGAAATGAGACCGACTATTTTCTATGGTTTCCAAACCTTGTTAGAGTTTGGGAGGACTTTTCTATAGTGCTTAGTGCTCACCCCCTACCAATAATATTTTTTTTTCAGATTTCATGCTAGAGGAAGGTCCTGACTTTAATGAGCCGAGAAATTAGGAGGTTCCACCAGAAAAGAACCTAGATCCCGAGGTGGACATCTAGAGCTATAGTTTATTTTTGTGCTAGACTGGGGAATTTATTTACGATCATGTATAGTCTAGTATTTTGTTTATTCCGCTGCTAAGTTTGAGTGTAATTCTTTTGGAATGTAAGTGCTATAGCTTGGCCTATTCTTTGGGATGATATTGTGGATATTATATGTGGTGAATGAAATTTTATTATTTGATGGGTAAATGAACCCGGTGTGATCAATATTTATTCATATATGAATGCGGTGTGGTCAATGTAGTATAATTGCATAGGTTGTATTTTGAGTAGAGCTCCCCGTACAAAGGAGACACTGCCTGAATTTTGTTAAATTAAGGAACCTCAATTTTTGGGGTGTTACAGTATTATACCATAACACAATTTCTTAGGAAAGCTGGTTATAGACGTACCAATTAACTAATTCAAGTAAACCAGAAGGCTGAGCCATTCATGAGGAACACTTGAATTACCCAATAGGTCATCTATGATATATATATATATATATATATATACTAGTTAAACATCCTCAACATTCTGATGGATGATAAACCATACCGATAGGAACGCAGTGGTTGTTAGACTAGTAATATAATTATATATAGTATTTAAATAACCACAATAACTTAGAAGGATAAGCCATTCATGAGGATCATTTAGGTTCTGTACCACACATCAGTAGAACATCCTTAGCATTTCTGTGGAGGACAAGCCATACCGATAGGAACGCCGTGGTTGTTTAACCAACGGGTTTCAAGGCACAGCACCAGAATTATGCACATCACTGTATCACGCATTAAACATATAATACATAAATAAATAAAATATAAATAAGACATCAGCATTTCCACAATCTAAACAATAATATACATATGTTCCCCTCGCACTGGAGGGTATAAACGACTACTCACGCTCCATTGTTACAAACAAGCAAGGAGTGTGGGTAGTATTCATTACAACTAAAAATAAAACTTCTTTCACAAGGAACAATTGAAACACAACCACCTTTACTATCATTCAAGACAAAAAAAAGTGGCGGCAGTTCAACTATCCGAATAGAAAGATACTACAGAAATGTAGAAATACAGAGTAACAGTAAAACTGTATCACGGACCAGCTTTCAAAGGCTTTTTCTTTCTCTCTTTTTTCTCTCTTTGCTCTCTTTGATGGCCGGCTAGCTTTTGGTAGGGAGGAGTGGTCTCTTGGAATGGTATGCTTGAAGTAAGGAGTGAAGACCCCTATTTATAGGGGAGGAGGAAGTTTCGGCCAAGGAGGGGGGGTCCTAAACCCTACCATAACCTTCCTAAAGGTTGAGCCTTGTAGTGGTGGTGGTGTGTCACATTCTTGGGCTTTCATGTGTCGCGGGGTCCTAACCCCTACCACAACCTTCCTAAAGGTTAAGCCTTGCAGTGGTGCAAGGTGTCTTGTTCTTGAGCTGCCACTTGTTGCTTTCTGATTTGTCCATGGTTTTTTATTACACATTAGTCCCTCGTAGTTTCAAGTCTTGCAAAATTGCCTTGTATTTTCCAGTATTTGTGCATTTGACCCAGAAATTTAAACATAAAGTATTTAAAACTTTAATTTACGCACAAACTATAATTCATAATGTTTAGTTATTTTATCTTACAAAATTGATTACTTAATTATTTTATTTAAACACTAATTAGGGTTAATCACACCCCCCCCCCCCAATTTAAACTTTACTAGTCCCTAGTATATATAGATTATAACACAAAATAAAACATAAATAGAAGTAAAATCATTTTCGTAGATTTTTTCACGATTGCATTTAGCATATGCAATAAGTTGTTGAACCCCTAGGTGATCCCTAGTGGACGAGTTTTGTCTCATGAAGGTTTCTAGTGAAGCTACCTACAAACTTATGTAGTTAGGAGTTTATAATTCATACTTTTCACAAAGATAATTAAATCAATATTCCTTCTGTTTTGCTAGAATAGTTCTTTTTCTGATCACTATAAGAGTAACACACGTTAGTTGTAACATCATCTATATATTTTTCTACAAACTTTTGTGTGTGTGATGATTTCTTTTGTTTCAAAAATCACTCAAGAAAAATTACCCTCTCTCATGATAGTCTTGATGTCAATCCTTTCCTGGAATACACTCAGCAAATAATACATATTCGTTATAGTAACTATTCTCACGAGTTACATGTGATTGGAATATTGTTAGCAAAACAAATAATATCACATGTAACTATTTGAAGAACGGATATTTGAATAAAATTTGAATTTGACATAATCTCATGAGTGGATATCAACACTATACCAGACATATCATCAACATTCTCCTTTTATAAGATAGAATTAATACAGATGCATGATTTCTGGAATCAAAAAAGACTTTCTTTAGGTTGTAATGTGGCCATTGGTTTTAGGGTTTAAGAAATGACGTCTATAGGATTCAAAAGGTACCCTGTTTTTGCACACCTCATTTTATAGAGATTTTGTCTACTCTTTCTTTTTATTTTTCTCATTTTTCACTTTCTTGGCTTTTTTTTTTCTTCTATTTTTCAACTTTTCATTGGTTTTTCTTTTTATTTTGCTTTAAATAGCCAAGATTTTTTTTTTTCATAAGACATTTTTCACCTTTTCTATATCATATTGATTTAAAAAAGGGTGTAAGAAAATTATGTAGCAAAGGTGGGTTTGATATGTTTTCATTTGGCTCGGGTATTTTACGGGTTTCATGAAAAGACTTTATACTCATTTAGGCTCAATCATGGTTGACTAAAGATATAATTTTGTAAAAGAAATGGTTAAGGCTCAAGATTAATCACACATGGCCTAAGATCATTTTCCAAAAATTATTCATCTGTATCAATCCTACATGAAATAATTTCAAGTACAATGCTAATAATATAATCTAACAAGTGCTAATCAAGACAAAATTAATGAGATTATTCAAAGAAAGTTTACCGTAGAATCGAAGATATTTATTTGAGTAAATGTAGAATATCTCTCCAAGAAAGATTGGCTCAAATTCTTTAATTGGTTATACATCTCCACTAAATATGTAAACAGTGTAATATTTCATAAGGTTTTTGAAATAAAGAAATTTAATCATGCTCTATAAGAGTAAGTTTAAACAAAAATATTAAGATAATATACAACTAAAATATGAAAATCTCACATGATCAGATTAAGGCTATTTTCACAAAACATAGGAATATCAACTTAATTTAACTATGAATCATATGAACTAGTCTTCCTAACTTAAAATTTTCATAAATAAACTAGTTTAAAACACAAACAAATTTAAAACACATAAATATGTTCAAAATATAAGATAATTTAAAGTTCAAGTGCATAATGTAGAAGATGAGTGAAAGAAAACTAATTGTTTTGTAGAATCTCCACTCTGTTTAGGAAGTAGAAGATCCTTCTTCTAAACGATCTCGAAGTAGCTTCAAAATCTCAGCTTGGTTTTGTTCATATTCATCTATGCATTGGTTGCTCTGAGTAATATTGTTCTCCACCTCTAGTAAGATGTATCTATCAGTTCTGTCATCCATTGGGATGTATGGTTGACTCTCTTGTGATATGAATTCTTCAGGTACCCAAAATGGTTCCTCTTCTTGTGTGAAGGTATTCCTTGTTGGTTTTTCAGTTGTCCTCCATGTCTCTTTTTTAATGAAGTTTTATCCAATACTCTAGGATGATTCATTGTCGTCCATATTAGATTGATGATCACACCTTCATTCCTGCATAACTGAGAAACTAACATAGCATATGGGAGTGCGAGTTTCTTTCTATCCACAGTGAGTATCATTTGGTCTATGATTAAGTTCGGCAGGTCAATTGTGTGTCCCACCCCAAATGCATATAAGAAATAAGCCTGCTTAATAAAAATTTGATTCTTTTGGGCTCGGGGTAACAAACTGTACACTGTTATCATATTTAGAATCCGGTATTTGTCTGTTAGATCTCCTTGTTTAATGTAATTATTTGGGCGTCCCCAAACAAATTGTGAATTTCCTGTTAATTCTTTTCCTACTTCATGCAAATCAAGTAGTTCAGTGTACGGATATTGAGGATTGGGTGGTCTCTGCATGGGTTTAAAGAAATTGGCTATAGTAGCCGGTGTAACTTGAAAAACTATTCCCACAACAAATACACGCAATTGTCTTTCCCCTTTAATTTCAGCATTACTGTAAAATTCTCGAACTAAGTAGTCATAAGTAGGAACAGATAATCTAACATAACGTAACTATCCTCTTGCATGGAGAATTTGTCTTATTCCTATGTTCTCAAAATCTTCATATATTATTGTTCTTTCAAAAATAATAGTTTTAGTCAGAAAATTAACATCATACCATAGTTGTTGGTCCAAATTTTCAAACATCACCTCATTGAAGATATTTCCCAGTTGAGGTTGTTGTGGAGGTGGCTCAGGTTGTGAAAATTGATCCCCTCGTGCTTGGCTTGAAGATCTTCTTGTTTATTGTCTTGAATCCATATAATTTCTTAACTGGTTCCTGATTTGTAACTGCAGGCTGCTTCTCTGATTTTCTGGAATTCTGCTCTTTTTCCTATATTTCCTGCAATTTACAAAATTAAATATCCATTCTACAAAACTTTGTTAACCACTCTTTTTTTTTTTCCCAAAAGAAATGGGTTTATTATTCTTCTTATTTATTAGTTTTATATTTACTGATTTTCCTACTTCAGTCTATAGTTATTTACATTTATTTATAACTATGTACATATATTTACAAAACTATACATTTCATTGATCATAATTAGTCAGTATCAGAACTATCTGGCTCAGTAATACTAGTGACACGGTTAACTTCATTTCTCATGTATCTTGTTAACATTGGGGTAGAATAGGATGGTGCCTCAGGATAATCTTTACTCTGCCCATACCTAATCCACCGTAAACAATCAGACGCTTGACTTAAAATTGGTTCCGCACACTTATTATATTGTCTCAAATGTTTTGTACGACCACATTTTACACAAGCACGAAGACGATTTGCTCGTCGGTGTTTAGCATATGTACTTTTTCCACATAGGGGTCGTGCTTGGCTCTCTAAAATTTCTAAATTTCTAACATATCTAGTTTTTTGCATGATCAACGTATGTATATCTTTCAGAAAATGACCTAATAAATACTAAACTTAATCAAAATAATTTTTCGTCCATTTTCAAAAAAAAAAATTATTTTTTATTTTTTCGAAAAGGATTAAAGATGACTCGAAAAATTATTGAAAATTGTATCACTATCCAGTTCTTTAACGTCTACTAGTCACAAAGATGAACATAAGTTCTTAAATTACAATTACTATTTTAAACAGAAAACTTAAATTCACATTCACATTTTCCCATCTTAAATTAAATAGTATTTGAAATGTAAATACTGTAATAGCCAGTATTGATAATAAAATAAAAACCAGGACTTTGTTGTCTTTCAGAGATTAGGATATCTGGCTTTTACGCAGGAGGTTTAATCTGTCAAATAAATTACACATAATTAGTATTATTACTTACAAACAACCAACAATATATATTTAGTGCACATAGACTGGATCAAAAAGCAGCACAGAAGTTATATCTTGTGTGAATCCATCATAGTATGGCTTAAGTTTTTGTCCATTTACTTTGAAGATAGTCCCAGTTACTGGGTTTTCAATTTCAATTGCCCCATAGTCGAAAACTTGTTTGACTATATATGGTCCTATCCTTCTAGATCTTAGTTTTGTAGGGAACAAACGAAGCTTTGCATTATATAATAGAACTTTTTGAGATGGTTTAAAAGATTTTTACACAATATTCTTGTCATGGAATATTTTGGTTCTGGATTTTGCAATTTTTGTATTTTCATAAGCTTCATTTCTTAATTCTTCTAACTCATTGATTTGAAGTTTACGTGATATTCCAGTTTTATCCATATCAAAATTCATCATTTTGATTGCCCAATAGACTCTATGTTCTAATTCTACAAGCAAATGATATGGTTTACCATAAACTAACCGATAAGGAGACATTCCTAGAATAGTCTTATATGCAGTACGGTAACCTCAAAGTGCATCAAGCAATCTCAATGACCAATCTTTACGATCTGGATTTACTGTCTTTTCTAAAATATATTTAATTGCCCTATTAGCTAATTCAGCTTGGCCACTTGTTTGTGGTTGATACGGAGTATATATTTTATGTGAAATTAAGTATTTTTTTATAAGATTCTCAAAAACTCTATTACAAAAATGTAATCTACAATCGTTGATGATTGTTCGAGGAATTTCAAATCTGGATAAAATATTTTCTTTTAAAAATTTGATCACTATTCTGTGATCATTATTTATACATGGAATTGCCTCTACCCATTTAGAAACATAGTCGACTGCAACCAAAATATACAGATATCCAAAGGATGGAGGAAATGGTCTCATAAAATCGATGTCCCAACAATCGACAATTTCAACAATTAAAATAGGGTTTGAAGGCATCATATTTCTTTTTGAAATATTCCCCATTCTTTGACACCTGTCACAATTTAAACAAAAGATATGAACATCTGTAAAAAGTGTTGGCCAATAAAATCCACATTGCAAAATTTTAGCAATGGTTTTCTTTGAAGCAAAATGACCTCCGTAAGCTTCAGAGTGACAAAACTGAATTACATGTTGGATTTCATGATTAGGCACACAACGTCTTATTATTTGGTCCTTACATTATTTAAACATATAAGAATCTTCCTAGAAAAAATTACGTACCTCACTTAGAAAATTATTTCTATCAAACCAAGTATAATTAGAAGGAATAGTACCAGTAGCTAGATAATTAGCTATATCTGCATACCATGATACTTTGGTTATTGCTAAAAGTTGTTCATCTAGAAAGGTTTCTCTAATTGGAATTGGTTCCTCTTTTACTTCATAATTTAATCTTGGCAAATAATCTGCTACCACATTCTCTACTCCTTTCTTATCTTTTATGATAAGATCAAATTCTTGAAGTAATAAAATCCATCGTAGGAGACATGGTTTAGCATTTTTCTTAGTAAGCAAATATTTTAAAGTTACATGATCTGTAAATACTACAATTGATGATCCAACCAAATATGATCGAAATTTACCTAATCCAAACACAACAACAAGTAATTCTTTTTCTGTGGTTGAATACTTCATTTATGCATCATTTAAAGTTTTGCTAGCATAGTAAATGACATATGATTTTTTATCTTTACTTTGACCTAATACACCTCCTACCGCATAGTCACTTACATCACACCTTAATTTGAAAGGTAAAGACCAATCAAGAGGTTACATAATAGATGCAGAAATCAACATATTTTTTAATTTATGAAATGCTAATTGACATGCATCATTCCATTCAAAGATTATATCTTGACATAAAAGATTACAAATTGGTCTCGATATTGAACTAAAATTTTTAATGAATCTTCGATAAAATCTAGTGTGACCCAAAAAAGACCAGACATCTTTTACGATTTTTGCTGAAGGAAGATTAGCTATTAAGTCAATTTTTGATTTATCAACTTCAATTCCTTTTTGAGAAACTATGTGACCTAAAACAATACCTTGTGTAACCATGAAATGACATTTTTCCCAATTTAAGACAAGGTTTGTTTCCTCACATCTAATCAACACTTTTTCAAGATTTTCTAAACATAAATGAAATGAATCCCCATATACTGAAAAATCATTCATAAAAACTTCTAGATATCGTTCTACCATATCACTAAATATACTTAGCATGCAACACTGAAAAGTAGTTGGGGCATTACATAACCCAAAAGGCATTCTTTTATAAGCAAAAGTTCCAAACGGACATGTAAAAGTAGTTTTTTCTTGATCATCTATTGCAATTTCAATTTCATTGTAACCAAAATATCCATCTAGAAAACAATAATACGCATGCCCAGTTAATCTTTCCAAAACTTGATGTAGGAATGGTAATGGAAAGTGATCTTTTCTTGTGAGAGAGTTTAGTTTTCGATAGTCAATAATACACGCCAACCTATGATTGTACGCATCGGGACTAACTCATTTTTCTGATTTTTTATGAATGTAACCCCAGATTTTTTTGGAACTACTTGTGTAGGACTAACCCATTTACTATCAGATATAGGATAAATAATATTAGCATCTAACAATTTTAGTACTTCAGCACGAACTACTTCCTTTAAGCGGGAATTCAATCTTCTTTGCATTTGATAGGATGGTTTACCGTCGTCTTCTAAATAGATACAATGAGTACATAGAAGTGAACTTATACCTTTTATATCAGCTATTGTCTATCCAATAACACTTAGATGATTTTTCAAAACTTTTGTTAGTTCTTTTCCTTGAATTTTAGTAATTTCGAGGATATTATAACTGGATAAATTTTCTTTTCTCCTAAAAAGACATATTTTAAGTTGCTTGGAAGAGGTTTTAATTCTGGCTAAAAAAAATTGACATTAGATTCGATAAGGTTTGGTAACAATTCTTCGCATTTTAGATCCTTGGCAGATGTATTTTTAGATTCAGTTTCAGGTATTGATTCTAATGCTAATAACTCGTTTTCTAGAAAATTCTTTTCAAAAAAAATTTGGGTTATTGTTTCAACATGATTTACTTCGTATATTTCTTCTTCTTCTTCTCTAGGTCGTTTTGCACTTTTAAAAATATTTAATTCCAAAGTCATGTTTCCAAATGAGATTTTCATTATTCCGTTCCTACAATTAATCAACACATTTGATGTAGCTAGGAATGGTCGACCTACAATTAGAAGTATGTATTCAAATGAACATCCTTCACAACATGGCTCCGTGTCTATAGGGATAAAATCTGCTGAAAAATAGAATTGATCAACTTGGACAATCACATCTTCTACAATTCCTCGTGGAGTTTTTATTGATCGGTCTGCTAGTTGTAGTTTAACATTGGAAGGTTTTAATTCACTTAATCCTAATTGCGTATATATTGAATATGGCATTAAATTACAACTGGATCCAAGATCTAGCAGGGCTTGTCCAATTTGAAAATTCCCAACGAGACATGAGACTATAGGACTACCTGGATCTTTGTACTTAATAAGTGTGTCATGATGTATTATAGTATTAACTTGTTTAGTTGAAAATGCTTTCTTTGGTACATTAGTTCTTCTTTTTATCGTGCAAAGATCTTTTAAAAATTTAGTATAAATTGAAACTCATTTTATTGCATCCAACAAAGGAAGGTTAATTTTTATAACTCAAGAATGTCAGATTGATCTTTTTCAGATGGCGGTTTCTTGACACTTTGAGGAAAAGGTAAAGAAATAGGACATGGAGGATCTTTTTCACTTTGTGTTTCTGATTGTTTCGATTAAATGTTCCGATTCAAGTGGTTCGTTTACAGGAATTGATTTACGTAGTTGTTTTGGAATCTTGGTTTTAATAGTTTTATCAATTTCCTTACAACTTCTCAATGTCGTGATTGCTTGTACTTGACTTGGTGAGGCTTCAGATGATACAAAATTAGTTTGATTTTGACTTTGTGGAGGTTTAAGTTGAGGTAGAAACTTTCCTTTTTCTGTAGTACTTAAGGACTTAGTCAACTTAGCTAGATGACTTTTAATATCTTCATTACTCTGTGAGGTTTGACATTTAAAATCATTGAATGCTTGATTTGTTTGAGTATTGAAATTCATTTGACTCTGAATAAATTGATTCATAGTGTCTTCTAGAGTTCTTTTCTGTGGAGGTAGATACGGTTGATATTGTGGTTGATTTTGTGACTTTTGTAGACCTTGTGTTTGATTTGTAGGCTGTGTATTTCTCCAACTGAAATTCGAATGGTTTCTCCATCTTGGATTGTAAGTTTTAGAATATGGATTTGAATATGGTTTAGTATAAGTTGGAACAGCATTTGATTGCTCAATTAAGACTTCTTTGAATGCAGGAATAGTTGGACATTCCCCAGTAGGATGTCTTGACAATGCACAAATTTCACATATTTGATTAGTAGAGTTTACAACAAATACTTGCTTAAGTTTTTTCATTTCCAAGGCTTCTAATTTTCGAGATAAATTAGCCATTTTCGCTCTTAATTCATCATCTTCTTTTAATACATATTTTCCTCTTTCAGATGTAGATGATTTATTTTCTACAATGTTTGTAGAAGTCGAGTCACACATTTGGGAACTCTCCGAAATAGTATCAAAAAATTGAAATACTTGTTTAGGGTTTTTATTCATAAATTCTCCTTGGGCCATCATTTCAACAAATTGTTGCATGACAGATGGAAGTGAATCATAAAAGAAACCAACTAAAGTCCAGTTTTCAAATGCATGATGTGGACAAGCTTGGAGAAGATTTTTAATTCTTTCACAACATTGATAAAAAGTTTTTTTTTCTTTTACAGCAAAATTCATTATTTGGCGTCTTAATGCATTAGTACGATGCACAGGAAAAAACTTTTTAAAGAACTCAGTATGTAAAACTTGCCAATTTGTGATAGAATTTGCTCTTAAAGAGTTAAGCCATAGTTTAGCTTTATATTTTAGCAAGAAAGGAAAAAGTTTTAATTTCATAATTTCATAATTATCTTGCAAAGTTCTATAGACTTCTTCAAATTATTTCATATGAACATAAGGATTTTCAGTTTCTAAACCATGGAACTGTGGTAGTAATTGTATAGTTCCTAGTTTAATATTAATGTTTGGAGCGTCTATTGGAAAAGCAAAACATGAAGGGACATTAGTTCTTGTAGGATGTAGATATTTTCTTAATGGTCGAACATTTTGAACTACTTCCTGTTCTCTCTCTTCTTGATTCCTAGGTATGTTTTGTGTCATAGTTAAGTTGAATGATTCTTGTGTAGATGTAGAAGAAGATGATGTAGGAGTTGACTGATTTACAGAACCTACAGATGAATGAACAGGCATAGACTATTAAAAACAAACAAACAAACAAACTATAAACATATCAAACAAGTAAACAAATATCTTTTTATTATTTTATTATTTTTTTTCAAATTGCAATAACTTCCCGGCAATGGCGCCAAAAACTTGATTCACACTTTTTAGTGGTTTGAATTATATTATTATACACCCAAGTATAATTGTTCAAATTGTAGTTTTCTCGATTTTAAGTCCAAGTATCAATCCCACGAAGAGTTTAGTAATTTAGTAGTTAAAATAAAAAAAACAGTAAAGTTGTTTTTAAGTAGTATGATGTTTGATAGCTTGTAATGTGAGCTTAACTTGACAGCTAGTTTAACTTATATAAATTGCGTAAGTAAACAAATGAAGTGCGTAAGTAAACAAATAAAGTGCATAAGTAAATGCGTTAATAACAAGAATATAAAAGATACCCTTCAGTTTAAGGGTCCCATATGCATTATACTGGTTAGATACTGGAAATGCTACTGTTCCAGGATTAACTTCTATTTTATTGGCAAGTCAACCGGTTGGTCTGATGCATATAAACCATAGCACAACCGCTTCTTAGGCTAACTGAGGGTAATAAATCATAACATAGCTGCTTCTTAGGCTAACTGGTTGTATCCACGTCAATTGATTAACCCAAGCAAACCAGAAGGACAAGTCATTCATGAGGAATACTTGAGTTATTCACTTGATCTCTTGATTATAAGTGTGTATATAATAAACCGTAACACAACCACGTCTTAGGTTAACTGGTGGAATTATAGCATAATACAGCAACTTCTTAGGAAAGTTGGTTATAGACGTACCAATTGACTAATTCAAGTAAACCAGAAGGTTGAGCCATTCATGAGGAACACTTGAATTACCAAATAGGTCATCTGTGATATATATATATACCTCAGCATTCCGATGGAGAACGTCGTGGTTGTTAGACTAGCAATATAGTTATATATAGTATTTAAATAACCCTAATAACCCAAAAGGACAAACCATTCATGGGATTATTTAGGTTCTGTACAACACATCAGTAGCACATCCTCTGCATTCTGGTGGAGGACAAGTCATACCGATAGGAATGCCGTGGTTGTTTAACTGGCGGGTCTTATGATACACTGATGACATAATTCAAGGCATAGCACCAGAATTATACACATCACTATATCACGCATTAAGAATATAATACATAAATAAATAAAATATAAATAAGACATCAGTATTTCCATAATCTAAACAATAATATATATATGTTCCCCTCGCACTAGAGGATATAAACGACTACTCACGCTCCATTGCTACAGACAAGCAAGCAGTGTGGGTAGTATTCATTACAACTAAAAATAAAACTTCTTTCACAAGGAACAATTGAAGCACAACCACCTTTATTATCATTCAAGACAAAAAAAAGTGGTGGCAATTCAACTATCCGAATAGAAAGATACTACAGAAATGTAGAAATACGGAGTAACAAATGGACCGACTATCAAAGGTTCTTTCTCTTTTTCTTTCTCTCTTTTCTTTCTCTAAGGATTTCTCTCTTTGAAGCTATAGTAGCCGGCTGGTCTTTTAATAGGGAGGAGGTTGTCTATTGGAGTGGTATACTTGAAGTAAGGAGTGAAGACCCCTATTTATATGGGAGGAGGAAGTTTCGGCCAAAGAGGGGGGTCCTAACCCCTACCATAACCTTCTTAAAGGTTAAGCCTTGCAGTGGTGGTAGTGTGTCACATTCTTGGGCTTCCATGTGTCGCGGGGTCCTAACCTCTACCATAACCTTCCTAAAGGTTAAGCCTTGTAGTGGTGCAAGGTGTCTTGTTCTTGAGCTGCCACTTGTGGCCTTCTCATTTGTCCATGGTTCTTTATTACACCTTAGTCCCGCATAGTTTCAAGTCTTGCAAAATTGCCTTGTATTTTCCAGTATTTCTGCATTTGGCCCTGAAATTTAAAAATAAAGTATTTAAAACTTTAATTTACGCACAAACTATAATTCATAATGTTTAGTTATTTTATCTTACAAAATTGATTACTTAATTATTTTATTTACACACTAATTAAGGTTAATCATTATATTATATTATACACCCAAATATAAGCGGTCAAATTGTAGTTTTCTCGGGTTTAAGTCCAAGTATCGATCTCACAAAGAGTTTAGTAATTTAGTAATTAAAATAAAAAAAATAGTAAAGTTATTGTTTAAAGTAGTATGATGTTTGATAGCTTGTAATGTCAGTTTAGCTTGACTGCTTGTTTAACTTAAATAAAGTGCATAAGTAAACAAATGAAGTGCGTAAGTAAACAAATAAAGTGCATAAGCAAATGCGTTAATAACAAGAATCTAAAAGATACCCTTCAGTTTAAGGGTCTCATATGCATTATATTGGTTAGATACTGGAAAGGCTACCGTACCAGGATTAACTTCCATTTTATTGGCAAGTTAATCGGTTGGTCTGATGTATATAAACCATAGCACAGCCGCTTCTTAGGCTAACTGGTTATATCCACCTCAATTGATTAACCCAAGCAAACCAGAAGGACAAGTCATTCATAAGGAATACTTGAGTTATTCACTTGATCTCATGATTATAAGTGCATACATAATAAACCATAACACAGCCACGACTTAGCTTAACTGGTGATATTATAGCATAACACAACAACTTTTTAGGAAAGCTGGTTATAGACGAACCAATTGACTAATTCAAGTAAACCAGAAGGCTGAGTCATTCATGAGAAACACTTGAATTACCCAATAGGTCAACTGTGATATATATATATATATATATATATATATATATTTACCAGTTAAACATCCTCAGCACTCCAGTGGATGACAAGCCATATCGGTAGGAATGCCGTGGTTGTTAGACTAGCAATATAGTTATATATAGTATTTAAATAACCCTAATAACCTAGAAGGAGAAGCCGTTCATGAGGATTATTTAGGTTACGTACCACACATCAGTAGAACATCCTCAGCATTCCGGTGGAGGACAAGCTATACCGATAGGAACACAGTGGTTGTTTAACCAATGGGTCCTATGATACACTGATGACATAATTCAAGGCAAAACATTAGAATTATGCACATCACTGTATCCTGCATTAAACATATAATACATAAATAAATAAAATATAAATAAGAAATCAACATTTCCATAATCTAAACAATAATATACATATGTTCCCCTCGCACTAGAGGGTATAAACGACTACTCACGCTCCATTGCTATAGACAAGCAAGGAGTGTGGGTAGTATTCATTACAACTAAAAATAAAACTTCTTCCACAAGGAACAATTGAAACACAACCACCTTTATTATCATTCAAGACAAAAAAAGTGGTGGCAGTTCAACTATATGGGGGGAGGAAGTTTCAGCCAAGGAGGGGGGGTCCTAAACCCTACCATAACCTTCCTAAAGGTTGAGCCTTGCAGTGGTGGTGGTGTGTCACATTCTTGGGCTTCCATGTGTCTCGGGGTCCTAACCCCTACCATAACCTTCCTAAAGGTTAAGACTTGCAGTGGTGCTAGGTGTCTTCTTCTTGAGCTGCCACTTGTTGCCTTCTCATTTGTCTATGGTTCTTTATTACACCTTAGTCCCTCGTAGTTTCAAGTCTTGCAAAATTGTCTTGTATTTTCCAGTATTTTTGCATTTGACCCAGAAATTTAAACATAAAGTATTTAAAACTTTAATTTACGCACAAACTATAATTCATATTATTTAGTTAGTTTATCTTACAAAATTGATTACTTAATTATTTTATTTACACACTAATTAGAGTTAATCACACCCCCAACTTAAACTTTACTAGTCCATAGTAAATATAGATTGTAACACAAAATAAAACATAAACAGAAGTAAAATCATTTTCGTAGATTTTTTCACGATTGCATTTAGCCTATGCAATAAGTCGTTAACCCCATAGGTGATCCCTAGGGGATGAGTTTTGTCTCATGAAGGTTTCTAGTGAAGCTACCTACAAACTTCACTAGTTAGGAGTTTATAATTCATACATTTCACAAAGATAATTAAATCAATATTCCTTCTATTTTGCTAGAATAGTTCATTTTCTGATCACTATAAGAGTAACACACGTTAGTTGTAACATTATCTAAATATTTTTATACAAACTTGTGTGTGTGTGATGATTTCTTTTCTTTCAAAAATCACTCAAGAAAGATTACCCTCTCTCATGATAGTCTTGATGTCAATCCTTTCCTGGAATACACTCAGCAAATAATACATATTCGTTATAGTAACTATGCTCACGAGTTACATGTGATTGGAATATTATTAGCAAAGCAAATAATATCACATGTAAGTATTTGAAGAACGGATATTTGAATAAAATTTGAATTTGGCATAATCTCATGAGTGGATATCAACACTATACCAGACATATCACTAACATTCTCCTCTTATAAGATAGAATTAATACAGATGCATGATTTCTAGAATAAAAAAGGACTTTCTTTAGGTTGTAATGTGGTCATTGGTTTTAGGGTTTAAGAAATGACGTCTATAGGATTCAAAAGCTACACTATTTTTGAACACCTCATTCTATAGAGATTTTGTCTACTCTTTCTTTTTATTTTTCTCATTTTTAACTTTCTTGGCTTTTTTTTTCTTCTATTTTTCAGGATTTCATTAGTTTTTCTTTTTCTTTTGCTTTAAATAGCCACGAATTTTTTTTTCATAAGACATTTTTCACCTTTTCTATATCATATTGATTTAAAAGAGGGTGCAAGAAAATTATGTAGCAAAGGTGGGATTGATATGTTTTCATTTGGCTCTGGTATTTTTCGGGTTTCATGAAAAGACTTTATACTCTTTTAGGCTCAATCATGGTTGACTAAGGATATAATTTTGTAAAAGAAATGGTTAAGACTCAAGATTAATCACACATGGCCTAAGATCATTTTCCAAAAATTATTCATCTATATCAATCCTACATAAAATAATTTCAAGGACAATGCTAATAATATAATCTAACAAGTGCTAATCAAGACAAAATTAATGAGATTATTCAAAGAAAGTTTACCGTAGAATCAAAGATGTTTATTTGAGTAAATGTAGAATATCTCTCCAGGAGAGATTGACTCAAATTCTTCAATTGGTTATACATCTCCACTAAATATGTAAAGAGTGTAATATTTCATAAGGATTTTGAAATAAAGAAATCTAATCGTGATTTATAAGAGTAAGTTTAAACAAAAATATTATGATAATATACAATTAAAGTATGAAAATCCCGCGTTATCAAATTAAGGCTTTTTTCACAAAAGATAGGAATATCAACTTATTTTAACTATGAATCATATGAACTTTCCTAACTTAAAATTTCCATAAATAAACTAGTTTAAAACACATAAATATGTTCAAAATATAAGATAATTTAAAGTTCAAGTGCAAAATGTAAAAGATGAGTGAAAGAAAACAAATTATTTTGTAGAATCTTCAGTCTGTTTAGGAAGTTGAAGATCCTTCTCCGAAACAATCTCGAAGTAGCTCCAAAATCTCAGCTTGGTTTTGTTCATATTCATCTATGCGTTGGTTGATCTGAGTAATACTGTTCTCCACCTCTAGTAAGATGCATCGATCAGCTTTGTCATCCATTGGGATGTATCGTTGAATCTCTTGTGATTTGAATTCTTCAAGTACCCAAAATGGTTCCTCTTCTTGTGGTGAAGGAAGATTAGCTATTAAGTCAAATTTTGATTTATCAACTTCAATTCTTTTTTGAAAAACTATGTGACCTAAAACAATACTTTGTGTAACCATGAAATGACATTTTTCCAATTTAAGACAATGTTTGTTTCCTCACATCTAATCAACACTTTTTCAAGATTTTCTAAACATAAATGAAATGAATCATCATATACTGAAAATTCGTCTATAAAAACTTCTACATATTGTTCTACCATATCATTAAATATACTTAGCATGCAACACTAAAAAGTAGTTGGGGCATTACATAACCCAAAAGGCATTCTTTTATAGGCAAAAGTTCTAAACGGACATGTAAAAGTAATTTTTTCTTGATCATCTATTACAATTTCAATTTGATTGTAACCAGAATATCCATTTAGAAAACAATAATATGCATGCCCAGCTATTCTTTCCAAAACTTAATCTAGGAATGGTAACGTAAAGTGATCTTTTCTTGTGAGAAAGTTTAGTTTTCGATAGTAAATACATACATGCCAACCTGTCACTGTACGCATTGAGACTAACTCATTTTCCTGATTTTTTATGATTGTAACCCCAGATTTTTTTGGAACTACTTGTGTAGGACTAACCCATGTACTATCAGAAATAGGATAAATAATATTAGCATCTAACAGTTTTAGTACTTCAGCACGAACTACTTCCTTTAAGTGGGGATTCAATCTTCTTTGTATTTGACGGGATGGTTTAACGTCCTCTTCTAAATAGATACAATGAGTACATAGAAGTGGATTTATACCTTTTATATCTGCTATTGTCCATCCAATAACACTTTGAGGATTTTTCAAAACTTTTGTTAGTTCTTTTTCCTGAATTTCAGATAATTTCGAGGATATTATAACTGGATAAACTTCCTTTTCTCCTAAAAAGACATATTTTAAGTTGGTTGGAAGAGGTTTTAATTCTGGCTTAAAAACTTTGACATTAGATTCTATAAGGTTTGGTAACAATTCTACGCATTTCAGATCCTTGGCAGATGTATTTTCATATTCGGTTTCAGGTATTGATTCTAATGCTAATAACTCTTTTTCCAGAAAATTGGGTTATTATTTCAACATGATTTACTTCATATATTTCTTTTTCTTTTTCTCTAAGTCTTTTTGCACTTTTAAAAATATTTAATTCCAAAGTCATGTTTCCAAATGAGATTTTCATTATTTCATTCCAACAATTAATCAACGCATTTGATGTAGTTAGGAATGGTCGACCTAAAATTAGAAGTATGTATTCAAATGAATATCCTTCACAACATGGCTCCATATCTATAATGATAAAATCTGCTAAAAAATAGAATTGATCAACTTGGACAATCACATCTTCTACAATTCCACGTGGATTTTTTATTGACCGGTCTGCTAGTTGTAGTTTAACATTGGAAGGTTTTAATTCACTTAATCCTAATTGCGTATATATTGAATATGACATTAAATTACAATTGGATCCAAGATCTAGCAGGGCTTGTCCAATTTGAAAATTTTCAATTAGACATGAGACTGTAGGACTACCTGGATCTTTTTACTTAAGAAGTGTATTGATGTATTATAGTATTAACTTGTTCAATTGAAAATGCTTTCTTTGGTACATTAGTTCTTCTTTTGATCGTGCAAAGATCTTTTAAAAATTTAGCATAAACTGGAACTCGTTTTATTGCATCCAACAAAGGAAGGTTAATTTTTACTTGTTTAAATAACTCAAGAATGTCAGATTGATCTTTTTCAAATGGCGATTTCTTGACTCTTTGAGGAAAAGGTAAATGAATAGGACATGGAGGATCTTTTTCACTTTGTGTTTCTGATTGTTTTTCGATTAAAGGTTCAAATTCAAGTGGTTCGTTTACAGGAATTGATGTACGTAGTTGTTTTGGAATCTTGGTTTTAATAGTTTTATCAATTTTCTTACCACTTCCCAATGTCGTGACTGCTTGTACTTGACCTAGCAAGGCTTCAGATGATACAGAATTTGTTTGATTTTGACTTTGTGGAGGTTTGGGTTGAGACGAAAACTTTCCCTTTTCTGTAGTATTTCAGGACTGAGTCAACTTAGTTAGATGACTTTTAATAACTTCAATTCTTTGTGAAGTTTGAGATTTAAAATCGTTGAATGCTTGACTTGTTTGAGTATTGAAATTCATTTGACTCCGNTCTTTGATACTCTGTGAAGTTTGAGATTTAAAATCGTTGAATGCTTGATTTGTTTGAGTGTTGAAATTCATTTGACTTTGAATAATTGATTCATAGTGTCTTTCAGAGTTCTTTTCTGTGGAGGTAGATACGGTTGATATTGTGGTTGTTGTAGACCTTGTGTTTGATTTGTAGGTTGTGTATTTCTCCAACTAAAATTCGGATGATTTCTCTATCTTGGATTGTAAGTTTCAGAATATGGATTTGAATATGGTTTAGTATAAGTTGGAACAACATTTGATTGTTCAATTAAGACTTCTTTGAATGCAGGAATAGTTGGACATTCCCCAGCAGGATGTCCTGACAACGCACAAATTTCACATATTTGATCAGTAGAGTTTACAACAGATACTTGCTTAAGTTTTTTCATTTCCAAGGCTTCTAATTTTTGAGATAAATTTGTCATTTTCACTCTTAACTCATCATCTTCTTTTAATACATATTTTTCTCTTTCAGATGTAGATGACTTATTTTCTACAATGTTAGAAGAAGTTGAGTCCCACATTTGGGAACTCTCCAAAATAGTATCGAAAAATTGAAATGCTTCTTTAGGATTTTTATTCATAAATTCTCCTTGGGCCATCATTTCAACAAATTGTCGCATGACAGATGGAAGTGAATCATAAAATAAACCAACTAAAGTCCAGTTTTCAAATGCATGATGTGGACAAACTTGGAGAAGATCTCTAAATCTTTTCCAACATTGATAAAAAGTTTCTTTTTCTTTTACAGCAAAATTCATTATTTGGCATCTTAATGCATTAGTACGATGCACAGAAAAAAAACTTTTTAAAGAACTTAGTTTGTAAAGCTTGCCAATTCCTAATAGAATTTGCTCTTAAAGAGTTAAGCCATAGTTTAGTTTTATCTTTTAACGAGAAAGGAAAAATTTTTAATTTAACCATTTCGGAATTATCTTGCAAAGTTCCACAGACTTCTACAAATTCTTTTATATGAACATAAGGATTTTTAGTTTCTAAACCATGGAACTGTGGTAGTAACTGTATAGTTCCTGGTTTAATATTAATATTTGGAGCATCTATTGGAAAAGCAAAACATGGTGGGACATTAGTTCTTGTATAATGTAGATATTCTCTTAATGGTCAAACATTTTAAACTACTTCTTGTTCTCTCTCTTCTTGATTCCTAGGTATGTTTTGTGTCATACTTAAGTTGAATGATTCTTGTGTAGATGTAGAAGAAGATGATGAAGATGTTGTATGAGTTGACTGATTTACAGCACCTAGAGATGAATGAATAGACATAGACTATTAAAAACAAACAAACAAGTAAACAAATATCTTTTTATTATTTTATTATTTTTTTTCAAATTATTATAACTCCCCGACAACGGCGCCAAAAACTTGATTCGCACTTTTTAGTGGTCTGAATTATATTATATTATATTATACACCCAAGTATAAGTGGTCAAAGTGTAATTTTTTCAGTTTTAAGTCCAAGTATCGATCCCACGATGAGTTTAGTAATTTAGTAGTTAAAATAAAAAAACAATAAAGTTGTTGTTTAAAGTAGTATGATGTTTGATAACTTGTGATGTGAGCTTAGCTTGACAACTAGTTTAACTTAAATAAATTGCGTAAGTAAACAAATGAAGTGCGTAAGTAAACAAATGAAGTGCGTAAGTAAATGCGTTAATAACAAAAATATAAAAGATACCCTTCAGTTTAAGGGTCCCATATGCATTATATTGGTTAGATACTGGAAATGCTACCGTACCAAGGTTAACTTTCATTTTATTGGCAAGTCAACCGGTTGGTTTGATGTATATAAACCATAGCACAGCCGTTTCTTAGACTAACTGAGGGTAATAAATCATAACACAGCCGCTTCTTAGGCTAACTGGTTATATCCACGTCAATTGATTAACCCAAGGAAACCAGAAGGACAAGTCATTCATGAGGAATATTTGAGTTATTCACTTGTTCTCATGATTATAAGTGCGTATATAATAAACCATAACCCAGTCACGTCTTAGGTTAACTGGTGGTATTATAGCATAATACAGCAACTTCTTAGGAAAGCTGGTTATAGACGTACCAGTTGACTAATTCAAGTAAACCAGAAGGCTGAGCCATTCATGAGGAATACTTGAATTATCCAATAGGTCATCTGTGATATATATACCAGTTAAACATCCTCAGCATTCCGGTGGTGGACAAGCCATACCGATAGGAATGTCATGGTTGTTAGACTAGCAATATAGTTATATATAGCATTTAAATAATCCTAACAACCCAGAATGACAATCCATTCATGAGGATCATTTAGGTTCTCTACCACACATCAGTAGAACATCCTCAGCATTCTGGTGGAGGACAAGCTATACCGATAGGAACGCCGTGGTTGTTTAACTGGCGTGTCTTATGATACACTGATGACATAATTCTGGACACATCACCGGAATTATGCACATCACTATATCACGCATTAAACATATAATACATAAATAAATAAAATATAAATAAGACATCAGCATTTCCATAATCTAAACAATAATATACATATGTTCCCCTCGCACTTGATGGTATAAACGACCACTCACGCTCCATTGCTACAGACAAGAAAGGAGTATGGGTAGTATTCATTACAACTAAAAGTAAAACTTCTTTCACAAGGAACAATTGAAACACAACCACCTTTATTATCATTTAAGACAAAAAAAATGGCGGCAGTTCAACTACCCAAATAGAAAGATACTACATAAATGTAGAAATACAGAGTAACAAACGGACCGGCTATCAAAGGTTCTTTCTCTCTTTTCTTTCTCTAAGAATTTCTCTCTTTGAAGCTATAGTGGTCGGCTGGTCTTTTAATATGGAGGAGGTTGTCTCTTGGAATGGTATGCTTGAAGTAAGGAGTGAAGACCCTTATTTATAGGGGAGGAGGAAGTTTCAGTCAAGGAGGGGGGTCCTAACCCCTACCATAACCTTCCTAAAGGTTAAGCCTTGCAGTGGTGGTGGTGTGTCGCATTCTTGAGCTTCCATGTGTCGTAGGGTCCTAACCCCTACCATACCCTTCCTAAAGGTTAAACCTTGCAGTGGTGCAAGGTGTCTTATTCTTGAGCTGCCACTTGTTGCATTCTGATTTGTCCATGGTTATTTATTACACCTTAGTCCCTCATAGTTTCAAGTCTTGCAAAATTGCCTTGTATTTTCCAGTATTTCTATAACACCCCAAAACCCACCTTGGACGGCATTACAATCTATAACTCATTCACAGCATGAGAGCAACTAAATAAATTCATTCCACCATTAAAGAAAATTTCATTCATCAAATAGATCATTTACAATATCATTCCAAAAGAACAGGTCAACCATGGCCACTATATCCAAAAGATTATGTCAAGCTATGGCAATTACATCCCAAAATAATTAAGCATAAACTCGCAGAGGAAATACAAAAGGATTGATTTTACATAGTCTCTAAATAAATTCTCTAGTCTAGAACAAAAGAGAATATAACTCTAGACGTCCACTTCAGGATCCACGTTCCCTTCTATAGGAGTTTCCCAATGTGCTTGTTCATCTACTCCTAGCTCCTCCTATAACACATAATCTGAAAAATATGTTGTTGGTAGGGGGTGAGCACGAAGCTCTTTGGCAACATTCTACCAAACTCAAACAAGGTTTAGAAAGCATTGAAAAATAAGTCGGTCTCATTTTACAAATATCATATATTAATTTTTGAAAGAAAACAAGAACATTTCAATAAATCTCAAGTTTACACAATAGTAATAATTTAAATAAATAGTAAAAAAAAAAAGAATTTCCAAACAATAAACCATTTCTAACCAGGTGCCATTTCCCACAAGTTCTTGTAGAGTCTCATACCTCCACAAGCTCTTGTAGGAAAACTAATTCTACACAATAAGCATGTTCTCATGTATGTTGGTTGCTTCCCATGAATCTACACAACGACTCTACCTCGTTCACCTAACCATAGCCACACAAACCACTTTAGAAATAGCGTATACCGTCTCCCACGGCATTGACGAATCCTTTCCAGGAAAGGTATACCATCTCTCAGCCTCGAACTTACGTGAACAATAGTGGTTGCTCTCACAAATAACAAACCACTACAAGTGTTAGGAAACCATCTCACCCCCACTGGGATAGACTAACCTCTAACACTCTACGGCAGTGCTCCAATGCAATTCAAGTCCATCACAACAACCATACAAGAGATACAATTCCAACAATTTCCTCAAATAATAAACAATTCCATAAATCCCTAATTTCAAAATTTGTAATCCAAGAGAACAATCTAGGAAAATAAGCAAGAGATCATCACAACATTATTTCATTACTCAACACCAAGCACTAAAGTTTCAAAGTCAAGAACAAAGGAAGAATTAAGAAGAAAGTCCCTCTCTTTTGAAAACTAGGGTTTTATATCAAGAAATATGAGATTTCATAGGTATTCAACCCAAACTTGGTTTAAAACCCGCTAATAATTGCAAATGATCAAGGAATGATGATTTCATAGCATATATATAAGATTTAAAGTCAAAAGAAATACATATAATTAAGCCCTAGCCTCAATGGACAAGAATGGAAGAAAACCTCTACCTTGATATTCTTGAAAAGACTAGGTTTTGATCTTCTAGAAGTTGAAATCCCCTTTGATCTTGTATTTTTCTCTTTCTTTACTCCTCTCTAAGGTCTCCTAGGTTTTTGAGTGTTGAAATGGGGCTAAGGGGGTTGTCCTTAAGTATGTATAGTGAAAGGAAAGCCGGCTATTCGCGACTTAAAATTTTCAAATGTTTTGGAAAACCTTCTGAAAGGTTGTTCATCGACCTTCCGGAAGGTTTGCCTATTCGACAAACCTTTTCATTAACCTTCCGGAAGATTTGTCTTACTGGACAAACATTTTCATCAACCTTCCGGAAGGTTGTGCATCGATCTTCCAGAAGGTTTTGTCTACTGGACAACCATTTCCAACAACCTTCCGGAAGGTTTATCCTACTGGATAAGCCTTTACCTTAACCTTCCGGAAGGTTTCGCCTGTTTTTCTAGAAATCTTTCCTTCTTGATTTCCAATACATTCCAAACATTTTCTATTCCAACTCAAACTTATACAACATACTTTTGTACATTAAACCAAGTTGGTACAAGTTCCATTACAACAATTCCTATATTTGCAAGCTAAAATAATTTTTAACCACTATTTCCTCGAATTTTTCCATATTATCATTTCAAAAGAAATAATAACTTGCTATATAAACTTACATACATGTATAAAGATAAAAGTGTGGGGTTTACAATCCACCCCCCTTAAAGAAAGTTTCATCCTCAAAACTTACTTCAAGTAGCGAATAAATATGGGTACTTCTCGCATCTCCCGCTCGGGTTCCCAAGTAGCTTCCTCTATTTCGTGATGTTGCCACAAGACCTTCACTAGTTGGATTACTTTGTTGCGTAGTACCTTCTCCTTGATGTCGAGAATCTTCACCAGTTGTTCTTTATATGTTGCTCCATCTTGAACTTCAATATCTTCCAAATCCACAACCTGTGTTGTATTCAATTGACATTTCCTTAACATTGACACATGGAACACGTCATGTACCCCTGACAATTGAGCGGGTAGCCAAAGTTGATACGCCACTTTGCCTACCACCTTGATCACTTTAAAGGGTCCGATGTATCTTGGTGCTAATTTTTTCTTCTTGTCGAATCTAAACACTCCCTTCTTGAGTGATACCTTGAGGAACACATAATCTCCCTCTTGGAATTCCAATGGTCTTCGTCTTCGATCCGCATAGCTCTTTTGTCTACTTTGTGCCGTGTGTAGTCTCTCCCGGATGAGTCGAATCTTCTCTATAGTTTTTCGAACAATTTCTGGCCTAAACAAGCTACTCTCGCCTGTTTCTAACCAACACGTCGGTGATCGACATGACCTTCTATACAATGCTTCATACGAAGCCATTCCAATACTTGCCTGATAGCTGTTGTTGTACGCAAATTACACCAACAACAAATGATCACTCCAACTCCCTTTAAAGTCCAACACGCAAGCTCATAGCATGTCCTCCAAAATTTGTATCACCTCTCGGATTGGCCATCCGTTTGAGGATGAAAGGCGGTGCTGAAGAGTAAATCTATCCCCATAGCTCGTTGTATACTTTGTCAAAATTGTGCCATGAAACGAGAATCGTGATCCAACACAATGGATAGCGGGACTTCATGCAATCTCACTATCTCTCAAATATAGAACTTGCTTAGGGTCTCTAATGTATCGGTGGTCTTCATACTCAAGAAGTGAGTGGATTTGGTGAGTCTGTCCACAATGACCCATACTGCATTATGCCCTCACGAAGTCTGTGGTAAACCCGACACGAAATCCATGGTGATGTGATTCCACTTCCACTCTAATATAGGCAAAGACTATAGTAATCCTCCTAGCTTTTGATGTTCGATCTTCACCTGCTGGCACACCGCACATCGTGCTATGAACCTTGCCACATCCTTCTTCATTTCCTTCCACCAATATTGGCGCTTCATGTTCCTATACATTTTTGTGCTACCGGGGTGACTAGCAAACTTAGAGCGATAACACTCTCCAAGTATCTCCTCCTTTAGGGACGAATCATCGAGAACACATAGCTTCTCCCCATATCTCAGTTCTCCATTTCTCAAAGACCAACCCTCCATTGTTTCTCCATTCTCTAACTTAGCTCGAATCGACGCTAAGTCAGGATCTAAGCATTGCAATTCCATGACCCAAAGTTGAAGGGTAGGTTGGGCCACAAGGTTGAATAGGCATGGCCGGGATCTATCTTCTCCAACCCATAGATCATAATCTCCAAGGGCATCCCTCATCCTCCATTCACTTGCAAGAACATTGAGTTCACCCCAAGACTTTCGGCTAAGTGCATCAGTGACTACATTGGCCTTCCCCGGATGGTAGTTGAGTGTGAAATCATTATCTTCTAAATACTCAACCCATCTTCTCTGCCGAAGATTCAAATCTTTCTGTGTGAACACATACTTGAGACTTTTATGATCCGAGAACACTTGAAACTTTTTCCCATACAAGTAACACCTCCACAACTTGAAAGCAAAAACCACAGTGACAAGCTCTAAGTCATGAGTGAAATAATTTTGCTCATGAACTTTTAATTTTCTCGAACCATAAGCAACAACCTTGCCTCTCTGCATTAGCACACATCCCAAGCCTCATAGCGAAGCATCGGTGTACACATCATATCCTTCCCCGCTGCTCAGAATGATGAGGACTGGTGTCTTCGCCAACCTCTCCTTCAAGGTGCTAAAGGCTAGTTCACACGCTTGAGTCCATACGAACTTTTCTCCCTTCTTTGTAAGGCGAGTCATCGGCATTGCTAGCTTGGAGAACCCTTCCACAAACCTTCGATAATAGCCTGCTAAACCCAAGAAGCTCCATACTTCGGTCACATTCTTAGGTGGTTCCCATTTCATCAGGGCTTCAATCTTTGTAGGGTCAACAGCTACCTCTTTTTCGGACACAACATGACCAAGAAATTTCACTTCCTTCATCCAAAACTCACATTTACTCATCTTCGCATATAACTTATGTTCTCTCAATGTCTGTAGCACAATAGAGAGGTGGCATCCATGTTCCTCGTGAGTCCAGGAATAGATTAGTATGTCATCAATAAACATAATGACAAACTGATCTAGATACGATCAAAATACCATATGCATTAAGTCCATAAAGGTTGCTGGAGCATTAGTCAATCTGAACGGCATCACTGTATACTCAAAATGACCATACCGGGTACGAAACGCTATCTTAGGAATATCCTCCTCATTGATCCGTAGTTAATGGTACCCCATGCAAAGATCAATCTTGGAGTAATACTTGGAACCCCTCAGCTGATCGAATAAATCATCAATCCTTGGCAATAGATATTTATTCTTTACTGTTACTCGATTTAACCTTCGATAATCCGTACATAACTGAAGTGTCTCGTCATGCTTTTTCACAAAGAGGACCGGGGCTCCCCAAGGTGAAGTACTCAAACGAATAAACCCAATAGCCAACAAATGGTCTAATTGCTTCCTTAGCTTCTTTAAATCCAAAGGTGCCATCTGATAAGGAGCAATGGATATGGGTTCGGTTCCCAGATAGAGATCAATCTTGAACTCAATCTCTCGTTGTGGGGGTAACCTAGGTAATTCCTTGAGAAAAATATCCAGAAAGTCCGACACCACCAATATTACGTCCGATTGGGATTTATCTCGATCATCTCCCATTAAGCTGGCCAAGAAACTCAAATTGCTCCCTGCCTTAGCTTTCAAGAATCTATTTCCTGTCGTGAGAAATGAATGGGAAGAATTGTGATCATTCCTGAAAGTAAAAACTACCCCTCCCAGCAATTGGAATGAAATCTACTTGCGAAAACAATCCATTATCGCAAGGAAAGTGGACAAAAAATTCATCCCAAATATAACGTTGTACCCCTTCATATCTAACGTAACCAAATTGACAACTAACTCTTGCTCCCCAATGCGAAGCACACATCCTCTGCACACCCTTGTTGTATCCAACCGTTCTCCCATGGGCATGTCAATACTAAGGGCACGTTATAGTTTCCCAAAGTCCAATCCCAAACTAAATGCAAATGCAGTACGTATGAATGCGTGTGTAGCACCAAGATCAAATAAGATTCGAGCCCAAGAGTTATAAAGAAGCACGATACCTTCCACTACGGCATTAGAAGCATCTTCCTCTGGTTGAGTCAAAGCAAACACTCTCCCTTGATTGGCGCCGCCGGGGGCTTGAGCTTGTAACGGTCTTTGTTATGCTGGCCTTTGTAGGGGTGGCTTGTTTGCATTTACTTGCCCAGTTGCTTGATTGGTTCTTGGGGGGAAGAGATGGACAGTTATTTCTGAAGTGCCTGACACTTCCACATACAAAGCATTGGCGTGGGTCCGTGTCTGTCCTCTCTGGTACGCCTCTAGCTCCTCGAGCTGTCTGAAGTCTCTACCTATCCGCCTGATCTAGACGTCGGTATGGTGTCGCCCACTACACTCCACTGGTGTTAGCACCGGTCCTGATCGGACCTCCCCTTGAGAAGCTCTATCGCCTCTAAGTGTCCTCGATGTCTCTCTCCACTAGTGCAGCTTTATCAACTAGATCCCCATAGTCTCAGATCTTAAGAGCCACCAGTTTCTCCCTGATGACAGGCCTCAAGCCTTGTTCAAAGCGTTTGGCCCTGCTGGCCTCAGTAAATATAAACTCCGTAGCATAATGGGATAGCTCGTCAAACCTCCTCTCGTACTCAGCCACCGTCATGCTACCCTATCATAGAACAAGAAAATTTGCCTTCATTCTGTCCGTAACTAATTCTGAAAAATACCTGTCTTGGAAGATTTGGTCGAACTCCTCCCAAATGAGTGCATTAGTATTCCTCCTTCTCTTTACGGAATCCCACCAATGGTTGGCCTCTCCCTCCAGTAGATATGTCGCCAAGCCGACCCTCAGGTCATTGGCCACACCCATGTCGTCCCAAATCTTCTTCACTCGGCGAATCAATCTATCCACATCAAAGGGATTGGAGCTTCCTTGGAAAGTGGGTGGTCATTGTCTTAGAAACTCTTGAAGAATGAATATTCTTCGATTCTCATCCCCATTGCTCGGTACTTAGGCTAATGGATGAGCTCCCCCATTGTGGTTGTTGTTGTTTTCATTCTGCTTTTGTACCAGAATGGTGAGCTCCCTTAAGCATTGGTAGATGTCGTTCATGGCATCGGGAGGTGGTGGTGGTGGTGGGTTTGCTTGGCCACCACGACCTCATCCACGTCCACGCCTACAGTCCATCCTGCACATCAATTCACAATATAGTTTCATTGATGTAAAAGACATCATAACTATACATTTAATCTAAAGCATTAGACGTGTGTAGAAGTTATATCAACGATTCTATTCCCCCTAGTCCTACACTCTAATGTTAATCCATAACCTACAACTCCCATGTAAGACTTAAAGCCTAAGCTCTAATACCGAAATTTGTAACGCCCCAAAACCCACCTTGCATTACAATCTAGAACTCATTCACAACATGAGAGTAACTAAATAAATTCATTCCGCCATTAAAGAACATTTCATTCACCAAATATATCATTTACAATATCATCCCAAAAGAATAGGCCAACCATGGCCACTATATCCAAAAGATTATGCCAAGCTATGGTAATTATATCCCAAAATAATTAAACATAAACTCGCAGCGGAATTACAAAAGGATTGACTTTACATAGTCTCTAAATAAATTTCCTAGTCTAGAACAAAAGAGAATATAACTCTAGACGTCCACTTCAGGATCCACGTTCCTTCTATAGGAGCTTCTCAATGTGCTTGTTCATCTACTCCTAGCTCCTCCTGTAGCACATAATCTGAAAAATATGTTGTTGGTAGGGGGTGAGCACGAAACTCTGTAGCAACATTCTATCAAACTCATACAAGATTTAGAAAGCATTGAAAAACAAGCTAGTTTCATTTTGCAAATATCATATATTAATTTTTGAAAGAAAACAGGAACATTTCAATATATCTCAAGTTTACACAATAGTAATAATTTAAATGAATAGTAAAAAAAAAAAAGAATTTTCAAACAATAAACCATTTCTAACCAGTAGTCATTTCCCACAAGTTCTTGTAGAGTCTCATACCTCCACAAGCTCTTGTAGGAAAACTAATTCCACACAATAAGCATGTTCTCATGTATGTTGGTTGCTTCCCATGAATCTACACAATGACTCTACCTCGTTCACCCAACCATAACCACACAAACCACTTTAGGAAGGGCGTATACCGTCTCCCACGACATTGATGAATCCTTCCCAGGAAAGGTATACCATCCCTCAGCCTCGAACTTATATGAACAATAGTGGTTGCTCTCACAAACAATAAACCACTACAAGTGTTAGGAAACCATCTCATCCCCACTAGGATAGACTAACCTCTAACACTCTATGACAGTACTCGAATGCAATTCAAGTCCATCACAACAACCATACAAGAGATACAATTCCAACAATTTCCTCAAAAAATAAACAATTCCATAAATTCCCAATTTCACAATTTGTAATCCAAGAGAACAATCTAGGAAAATAAGTAAGAGATCATCACAACATCATTTCATTACTCAACACCAAGAACTAAAGTTTCAAAGTCAAGAACAAAGGAAGAATTAAGAAGAAAGTCCCTCTCTTTTGAAAACTAGGGTTTTATATCAAGAAATATGAGATTTCATGGGTATTCAACCCTAACTTTGTTTAAAACCCGCTAATAAGTGCAAAAGATCAAGAAAAGATGATTTCATAGCATATGTATAAGATTTAAAGTCAAAAGAAATACATATAATTAAACCCTAGCCTCAATAGACAAGAATGGAAGAAAACCCCTACCTTGATGTTCTTGAAAAGACTAGGTTTTGATCTTCTTAAAATTGAAATCCCCTTTGATCTTGTGCTTTTCTCTTCCTTTACTCCTCTCTAAGGTCTCCTAGAATTTTGAGTGTTGAAATGGGGCTAAAGGGGTTATCCTTAAGTATTTATAGTGAAAGGAAAGCTGGTTATTCGCGACTTAAAATTTTCAGATTTTTCGAAGACCTTCCGGAAGGTTTGCCTATTCGACAAACTTTTTCATTAACCTTTCGGAATGTTTGTCTTACTGGACAAACATTTTCATCAACCTTCCGGAAGGTTGTGCATCGACCTTCCAGAAGGTTTGGTCTACTGGACAACCATTTCCAACAACCTCTCAGAAGGTTTTATCCTACTAGATAAGCGTTTACCTTAACCTTCCGAAAGGTTTTGCCTGTTTTTCTACAAATCATTCCTTCTTGATTTACAATCCATTCCAAACTTTTCCAATTTCAACCCAAACTTATACAACATACTTTTGTATATTAAACCAAGTTTATACAAGTTCCATTACAACAATTCCTATATTTGCAAGCTAAAATAACTTTTAACTACTATTTCCTCAAATTTTTCCATATTATCATTTCAAAAAAAATAATAACTTGCTATATAAATCTACATACATGTATAAAGATAAAAGTGTGGGATTTATAATTTCTGCATTTGACCCTGAAATTTAAACATAAAGTTTTTAAAACTTTAATTTACACACAAATTATAATTCATAATGTTTAGTTATTTTATCTTACACACTAATTAGGGTTAACCATTACTTACAGCACAATTTAAAAGCATTAGAGGCCTCAAGAAATAATTATTTAGGCTTGACAATCCATACTACTAATCTTCAAATTATTAACTCCAGATAAACTCCAATAGACTTCAAGAAAACATCAAAAAAGAAATCACCCATATAGTGCAGAAAATAACAATTTATTTGGACCATAAAATCACCAATAATGTCCATGAGTTCCTAAGAAAAAATTATTTGGACCTAAAAAAGATGATTGAGTTCCTTCTAGGAGATGGTTTCCTCAAAAAAAATAATGTACAACCGCAAAATCAGCAATGATCAAACATGGTAATTGTGATGGAATGTACTATATTTATTTGTACTGAGATTTTTGGTCAAAGGTAAGAGGTATCTGGAGGTAGGGGTGTTAAAGTTTAACTATTAACACGAACCTGACATGAACTGAACCTGATACTAAACTCAAAAATAACACGATTAGTTGATACGAATAATAAATGAATCAAATTAAGGTTCGATACGAATAACACAATTAACGGGTACTGTAGATAAAATACAAAAAAAAAATAACTAAATAAGGTATGAAGGTATGTCCGGAGTTCCCTGACACTTAAATACGCCGGGACGAAGAAGATTAAAACTCGTGGAGAATGGTACTTGCAACATTCTAAAAATAAGAAAATAACAACATTGCACGACAACCAAAAGTGGCCAAAATTATGTTTGCACTCACACTCACGTTGTACGCACAATGTACTAACAATGTCTAGCAACAAACATGAATCTATCATATGACTTCAGATCCTGTGTAAGACCATCTTCACTTAAATTTTTATTTAAATTTGAGTAAAAAAAAGTAATTTAACATAAATTAATTCAATGAAGAAATTCAAATTTAAAAGAAAAGAAAATATAAATTTAAAGGAATATAAAATATAACTACTGCATATTTAAAGGGAAGTGTAACGTATCTTACGATACATTTTGATATATGAAAAAAAACGATTGTTCAAGCCTGCCCACCATGCGTTTGTGGATTTGACACTGTGAAGGAATTCCCATAGACCAAGAAATTTGATGGATGTTGGATGACGGGATTATCCAAAATGTATCAAGAGAGAAAGAGACCATACCTAATTAGGGTATAATTTATGCAAATTAACAATTCCAGATGAACTTAACTAGATTTTGAGAATAAAATAAAGATTGCAATTACTGAGTCGAAAATAAAATTTTAATTGAAACTCACACAAATTAGGAATTAAAGATAAAATCCACATTACCCCATCAATATTTTTCCAAAGTAAAAGATGCATCGGCCTTTTCTAGCATAAAAAAATTCATAAATCAAAGGGCAATTGGTTACGAGAGAGAGAGAGAGAGAGAGAGAGAGAGAGAGAGAGAGAGAGAGAGAGAGAGAGAGAGAGAGCGCTTCCAAGACAATTGCCTGCCGCTAGGAAAGAAGACAATTGACTACCGCTAAGGAAGAAGAAAAGAAAGAGAAAAAAAGGACAAAAAAAAATGAGGGAAGGAGTGACCGCCGATAGGGATCAAGAAAAAGAAGACAAAAAAAAGGGCAAGAAAAAAGAGGGAAAAAGGAAAAGGGGATGGGGAACAATTTTTTTTTTTTGGTTTCTTTTGGATTTTTTGGGCAATTGCTGCAATGAATTAAAAATTAAATAATTTTATATGCAACAAAAAGTTAACGTCATCTCTTAGTTTTTGATAGATCTATCAATTGTGTCGGATAAGATAGATTCGTATTAAATGTTAGCGGGATTCGTATCAAAGGTGGCTCAACAACAATAAGAAAAAAGCTTGGGCTCTAGGTTCCAAATTTTTAGAAGGCCCATATTTTTAGGTACATTACTAATTCAGAAAAAATTTAAATCCTTTAAAAAAGGTCCCAAAAAATTAAGTACAATCAAAATTTTTATTATAATAATTTGGATCTATAATCCAATTCATAACATTAGAAATCTAAAATAAAAAATAAAAAATACTCATATTTATCTCTAGTCCACTTTTTCTCTGTAAAAATAAGGAAAAAAATGTTAAAAAAATTAAAATTAAACACTCTCTCCAATAAAAAAATAAAAAAAAGTAAAAACATTTTTCTCGGCAACACTAGCACGTCTTGCTTCTGTATCTCTCTCATTTTTATTTAAAAATAATAATATTCAAAAGAAAATAATTTTTTAAAAAATTAATATTAAAAAAAATGTCATCATTTAGTGTTTTAGGCCTCAAATTTCCTTGAGCCACCCCTGATTCATATTAAAAAATACTCAACTCATACTCGATTTATTTATTAATTCGTTTCTAACGAATTATGTCATATCGAATTTGTGTCGTGTATGAACCTTGTTTAAATGGTATATAAACAAGTCGTGTACTGCATATTTCTTCGTATTGGTTTCACCAACTCGTTTACTAAACAGGTGACTTAAAGTAGACTCAAACTTACTAATTTTGTGTCGTGTTAATGTGTTGTATCATATTTTGGCACCTCTAGTTTTTTATATCAAAATCGACTTTGTAGAGTTTAATTTTTTTTCTTTAAACTAGAAATTGTCTTTTGATGTAAAACTACATAATTTTATAAAATATTATGTGACACGAAAAATAATTGTGGGCAATACAAATTTTTTTTAGAGTTTTTCTTCTTTAAACTGCAAACTGTTTTTGAATCTGAAACAAGATTTTTATGTTTTATGAAATATTATATGCGACGGGAAAAGTAGATGCTACAAATATAAAAAAAATTTTTGAGTTTATCACACATTATTTGCGGCAGGAAAACAGTTGCCTTAAATATAAAAATTTCTTTTGGGTTTATTACACTATTTACGGAGAAAAAATAGTTACCACAAATAATAACAAAATATTGATACAAACATGTTTTTTGTGACGATAAACACAACTGTCACAAAAAAATTATCTCAAACACGTATTTTATGACAGTGAACACAGCTGCCATAAAAAAGAATTCAATTGTTACATCAATATATTGCATCATTCAATTGTTTAATTAGAACAAAGAGTTACATTATTTAGTATCACCACATAATTACATTAATTATACACACCAAATTGGATGGACCAAAAAATTACACTAATGAGGTATACCATATAAAAACACCAAACAGATAAACCAATGACACTTAGTATTTAACCAATGTATTACACTTGACACTCACACCATTTAGTGATAACAAAGAGCTATAACAACCATATATACCAAATAGTTTTATCAAAAAAGTTTTAAAAATTTTAAAACATGAAATGTGAAAAATAATCTAATTAAAATAGCAATCTATTAATGACTTCCTAAAGATTCTTGTCTTCCAAATCTTTTCTAATTTGTCGAAGACCGAGGGAGTGATTTATGCTTCTTGACTTTTCGCCTTTTTCCTTTTGCTTAATGGAGTCGGAGATAGCGGTTGGGATCAAAATCAATTTTGCAATATTTTTTTTTCAACTTAATGGTTTTTTAGTCATTATCTAAAAAAATTATACTTGACCCCAAATAAATTTTCATGTTATATTTTGGCTCAAATAAGTTTAAATATTTGTCAACCTTCGATTTTCCATAAATTTTTGAAGGCTAGCATTACTCGGTCCCATTAGGTACCATTCTTCTTTCTCTCCCCAGTCTGTGTCTCTCACAAAACAAAAATGTCGGACTATTTCCCCGGAGAAGTGCTTATTGAAATCCTCTCCAAACTCCCCGCGAAATCTCTCCTCCGATTCAGGTGCGTGTCTAAATCGTGGAGCTCCCTCATCTCATCCTCCGATTTCATTACCACCCACCTCACTCACTCCACCACCACACCCCCCCAGCTCCTCATCAAGCATTTCTCTCTCACTTCCAACCAAGAAAACTACTCTCTCTACTCGGACTCCTCCGCAACCCTCGAAAACCCTCTCTATTTCAAATGCCCATTCAAACCCAGATCCAAAACCTTCTTCAGGCTGGTCTCAACCTGCCACGGCTTGCTCTGTCTCTCCGATGACTTGTTTGGCTACGCCTACACACTCATACTATGGAACCCTTCAATCCGAAAATACTTCACTCTTCCCAAACCTCGGGTCTGCTTCGACACACACGGCCCTTATATGTTCTCTCTGGGGTTTGGTTTCGACCTCAAAACCAAGGACTACAAGGTGGTTCGAATCGCTTATTTGCAACATAAACCGGGTTCATGGGAACCCAGTGCTGGTGTGGATTCTCTGATGTATGGAACTGAAAAGGGTTACCTCGTTCCTCCTGAGGTCGAGGTATTTTCTCTCAGTACCGGTTCTTGGAAACCCATAAACTCTAATGTTCCACCCTATAATATGGTGGAGTATTGTTGGTCTTCTGTTTTCGTGAATGGGACGATTCATTGGCTAGGGTATTCTCATAGAAAGGACCGGGACCATAGTTATTGCAATGTGATAATGGGGTTTAATGTGGGTGATGAGATTTTGAAGGATATAAATTTGCCCAAGTTGTTGGTCTATGCGTACCCTCTCAATTTATCGATTTCGGTTTGTGGGGAAATGATAACAGTGTTTCAATATGACAATAGGCTGAAGAGTAAAAGGTGTTATGTGTGGATTATGAAAGAGTATGGTGTGGTCGAGTCTTGGAGCAAGCAATTCACTATTGAGATACCAGGTCTAGGTAGAGGGGTGTCTCTTGGTTTTAGGACGACTGGTGAGCTGTTGATCGCTAGAAGTGATGGAAAACTGGTTTTGTATAATCCCAAGAGCAAGGGTGTGAAAAAGAAAGGGATTCGTGGTGGTAGAGACTCCTATTATGTGGGGAATTATGTGGAGAGCCTTGTATTGTTGGATAGAGGATCGCAGATGGATTCTTATGATGAGGCTATGTTTGAGGAAGAACCTAATATCAGTGGAGAAGATGGAGCCATGGCTGATTTGCTTGAACGGAATTCATTCATGCATTATGCTTTTGCGGCTGTTTTTCTCAATCACTGATATATCTTACTGTAGATTTTGTGGTATAGACTTAGCTACCTATAAACCTCAAATCCAAGCATTGCCTTGCTATGTCTCTTTTGATTGGTGATGTTTTAGTGTCTGCTATACTATTAGGATTTCTACTGTTTCTTTTGTTTGGTATCTAGACATGATGATAAGAAAACAATGTTATAGTATCAAGTGTCCCTGTGGGTAATAGATAAATGTTAGTATATGGTACTACTCTGCTTTCTTTTTTGAGTGCAATGTTCTATGACATGGTACAGTGCTTCATTGTTTTTTTATTTTGTTTATGAAATGCTACTGTTCATCATGAATGGCAACGTCTTAAAAAAAAGTAGTTTGGTTGCATTGTGGAAAATTGCTTAAATTATTATCATAAATTCCTTCTATGGGGGTTTTCATTGGAGAGAACTTAAAAGACCATCCATGGATTTCCCTATATGGTTAGAGAGAATGTGTATGGGGTCATAGTTAAATGTCAACAAATGTGATTACTCTGCTTATCATGAGTGCAATGTTCTATGCCATGGTGCAATGTTCTGTGCCATGGTACAGTTTTCATTTGTATTTTTATTTTGTTTACCAATTTTTACCATTCATCATGAATAGCGACGTTTTAAAGAAAGTAGTTTGGTTGCATTGTTTTTGTTGTACCCAAGCCAAGCCTTGCGACAATTGTGATCATGACTGTCATGATAATGTTTCTAGTTTCATAAGATATTTGTTGGCAATCTTTGTGGGAATTGATTGCGCTTTCTATTCTCATGTCTTCCTTTTATGGGGCTTTTCCTTGGGGAGACATTAGAAGACAACTTCCTTGGATTTTGGTATATGGTTGCAGAGACTGCTTCAAGCTGATGGACTTAAGCTAATAAAATTATCAATCAGTCGTTCTACCTCCTTTATGCTTGTTTTTTTTCCCAGGTTTCTTATTTATCAGGTCAATTCATCTTCTATTACTTTTTATACTATTTTTTCTCAACAAATACATATTAACATACATGTCCGGTGCATTAATTAGTGGTGACCCTTCTGATGCATTGAACTAAAAGGAGTTTATTCTTTTCGTCGTGGAGATTCATGCTATTTGTATGATTATTTTGGCAAATGTTTTAGTGACTGAAATACATTCTACGGTTATCATATCTGTCCTAATTACCGTTGGGTCGTTTGTACATCCAATAGAAGTTAACACTGAAGAAACTATATTTTGTTTGTAAATTAGACATAAATTTGCATGGTAAAATGATATTGGGACATTGACTAATATCCTAATTGTTAAAGGTTTGACATCTGTTTCCTTTTGTGCTTAAAATACATGATGTGCCCCTTCTAATAATACACATAAAGCACTGTACTCTAGTTTGAGTTTAAGTTTTCCCGAAATGTCCAAAAGTTTGCTTGGCTTATGTTTGTTCCTACTTATTCTTTGTTTCTGCTAGAGTTTGGCATGGCTGTTGTATTGATCTTAAAGGGTCGAAGACGGGCGATATGAACACTCGAAGAAAAAACAAATTTCATTCACGTTGATGACAACAACAACTTGCATTCTTCACATACTTACTCAACTCTATTTACCTCTAACACTAGAACACTTATCTTATTTATATAGGTCTAAACCATTACTCTTAGCATTACACTAACACACCACTATCCCACCAACTCTTGTAACTGCTAAAATGTTAAAATTCACCGTCTCCATTTCTTGGAAAATTAACTCACATCTAATACAATTTATTCACCCACTCCATGATATATTAACATACCACTATTATCATTAAGACACCTTAATAATATAATAAAACTTTAAAACAAGTTTATTTTCCAACATTCCTCCTTAAACTTGTTTTTGAAATTCCACGTCTTTATCTTGCAGATTACTTCGTGATAGAGGGGCTTCATAGAATTATTGGAAACTTTATGGACCGGAGTACCACCTCCTTCAATTGCAAGAATCTTTGAGGGTGTGTTTGGATCGCGGGTTAAGGTGGATAATACTAGTAGGATAAGTGAAAAAAATATGTGGGGCCCATTTATCTTTGCATTTGGCAAGTAAAAAAGTGTACCCGGAAATCCCACTCAGATTTATCCCAACCAGATTTGAAAAGTCAATTGATTTTGGGATAGTACATTAGACTTTGGTGAACCTCAAGAGTGATTCTCCATGGTTTTTCCTAATAAGGGTTTTCACATCAACAAATTACTTGTATTCTTTATTATTTTTACATGTACACTTGTAATTTCATGCACAAATGGACACTATGTGTTTGATTATATGATTGTTTGAATATCTACGTATTACATAGTTGATTTAGTGGGTTTGTTGCCATTGGGTTGGGATTCTCAGGAGATATTGAGTGTTAATTGGTTAATTGACAAATTAAAAACACTAATCTTCATGGGTGTTAAGAGTGGTTCTGGTTGAAAAGGAGTTCTCACGTTGAAGTGTAGGTAACGTGAGTGTTTTAGGTTACACACATGAACACACCACCAACACTTCATCTATGGCCGTGTTTGTGAAGGGTAATCCAAACCCATCACCCCCCACGAGTAAACACAAGTCCAAAAATAGTAAGGGTAGGAACTTAAAGAAACTAATTATTAAGGAAACCCAAGCCAATCATAATGTGTTTCACTTGTGGAAAACATTACATTGCATGAAGAATAGAGATGTCTTGAATAAGAAGCTCATGCATCTAGCAAACCAATCTAAGGCTTTAAATGATCAAGTCATTAATTTTTCTAAACTTTTGGAGAGGTCGAGTGAGCCTAAACATACTCAGGCATCATTATCTAAGGGCTCACATGCTAGAGTGCACAAGACTTCTTCTACTCCCAAGATCAAGATTGATCTACATACTTCCGGATAGAAGAAAGTTAGTCTTCTACTCATTCCCCAACCAAACTCGGGTTTTTGGAAGGGAAAACAAGTTTGGGTGACTAGGGAGGAATTTCAAAAGCTTAATGTATCAACTAAGTTGGATTCTCCAACTAAGAAGTAGATGAGATGAGACGTATAGACTTACATGTATGTATACATGTTGATTTGTTTTCTTATAAGAAAAACCAAATAATAGAAATTGAAAAAACTAAAAAGATTTTTGATGTCAAGTTTGACATTCTTCTTAGGATTTATGGCAATTGCTTTATATTTTCTTTGTTATTGCATATTTATGCATATTTTTATGTTTATATGTTATTTGAAAATTATAAAAACATTGGAAAAAGAAAAAGAAAGAAGATTTTGTTTTGTTTGTTTTTTTTGGTTGATCATGATAATCACACTTGGGTTTGATTTTATGTGTATCTATCCTTAAATCAAAATTTTGTGCATTACTATGAGACCTATTAGGGAATAAAGATCTTACTGGTTATAAATCATAGCGTTCTTGGTTAATGTGTTATTTGTGAAAATTCATAAAATCAAGTACATGCCAACCATTTTTGTAAAATCCGGGTAGATTTAAACTTTTATGAATAAAGGGTAAAATGGTAAATTGTCACCATGATTCGAGTTGTAAATCTGAAATTTTTTGTAACTCGGATGACAAAACGGACCTCACCGTTGGATTCGTCTCGCGAAATCGAGTTACCACGTCAATTTTCGTCGAATTCTGAGATAGTCAAATTTTTCACGTTTTACGGAGCGATCGGGCTTCGGGTGACCCTGTACACGAAATTTTTTATAAAATTTTAAATTTTGGGCAATAAAATAAGATAAATTGAAATTAAAATATTTTAGATTTAAACCGGGGCGAGATTTAATTGTTCGGGACAAAAACGGACCCGGAATTAAAAATGGACATGTGGCCAATTGTGGGCCAAGTGTTCTAAAGTATAAATAGGGGGAAAAATCAGATTTTTCCCCCATTGTTCAGCATCCTCTTCAGCCGATAGAAAAGAGAGGGAAAGGAGAGGGAAAGCTTCAACTTCTCTCTATGATCTACATAATTCTAGTGCTCAAATCCGCTTGGACCAAGAACAAAGATCGTTCTCCTCGTCAAGGGCTACGTCTACGTACCAAAAGGAAGTGATTTCACCGAATAATCAAAGGAAGAATTTTTGGAGATCAAAGCTTTTGGGTTGGTTTTGGTGTTTTAGGGGTTTTCTACACTCCTAAGAGGTAGGGGTTATTCCTACTTTGGATTATTCTTACCTTAGGTGTTGCTAGACTAAGGGTGAAAATTATGTATATGCATATGTATTGTTATACATATATGTCTATGGGTATGAAAGTGAAAAAAAATAGCATAGGAATAGCTTAGGCTAGCTTCTAGCTTGAATTTGGTATATGGAGGTTCCATGTGATTATTTTGTAACTTGGTGAAAACTTAAGGCATGCTATGTGTTTTATAAACTATGCCTTGGAATGTGTTATGTGAATACATGACTTGAATGACTATAAGATGTTTGATAAAATGCCCTAGTGAAATTGAGTGTGTTACTTGCATGATGCTATGTTATAACATGCTTGGGTGATTGTGAAATCATATGCTTAGGATATGGTTTTTGGATGAAGAGTGTTATTGACATATGCATGAAATGATATATTGAGCATAATGAGATATGGTAGTTATATACTTATGATACAATTGCATTGATGTATGAAAATGTTTATATGTTTGTCATAAGCATATTGAGCATTATTTTGTGTGCAATGGAACATCACATTGCATTTGCACGGAAGTGTCTCATTACATGAGTGAGTGCATGTTTGACGTCAATACCACACTTGGTGATTGACGGAAGGCTTGGGAGAGTTGGGTCGAGGACTTAGCTAAGCCGCTTGGTTGCATGATGAATTGGGTTGGGGTAGCAAGAAGAGGCATGACGACCTCTCGGGTGCAAGACCCGGTGATTGGGCTACGCACTCCCTTGGCTCGGCCCATAAAGTGTGTGGGTGTATTCGGAACCCTCGGTCGAAGTCCGTAAATTTCGTGTGGGTTGGAGGCCCTTGGTGTAAGTCCATGAACATCCACCCCTATACAAGACCCTAGAGTGATTAACGCCATTGTGTGTAACATAAATGGTGGTTTCGACTAAATTGACACTTGCATGTGTTGGGGAGCCGGAGAGAGCTCGGAATAAAGTTGCATGGGTGAGTGTCACTTCATTCCATGGCATAGCATTGTTGCATTCCATCATAGGATGCATAAGTGTGAGAAATGCTTGGTTGTATGTTTGTGTGATGATTACATGAGCATGTGCATCTAGGGGAAGAGTAACCTCTATAGGTTTATCTCTATTGGGCGTTGTGCTCACCCTATACGGGAAACAATTTCAGGTACGGGACACGTTCCGGTGGATGGCTCTCATTCGGGGGCTCTTGGTTGAAGAAAAGCCGGGTTGTGGCTTTTGAATTTAGTTTTTGTAAAACTTTTGGTTAATTTCCATTTTGGCATGTAAAAGTATGGAAATAGTTGTATTAGAACTTGTATTGACTATATTTGGTATCAAATAGATGTTGTATAAGTTTTGGATAACCTTGGATTGGTTTGGGTTGGTTTTGGAATGGATTGATTTGGGGTTGAAATCATACACAGTTTACACAGAAATTTCAGACACTGCTTAGTGTTTGAGCCATAACTTTTTATTGTGACGTCCAAATGATCTGAAATTTTTACAGTAGGTAGTAGACACCTAGGGCTACAAAAGTGTTTTTATGAAATTTTCTCAATTCCACTTCTAAACAGGTCAAAACCGCACTGGAAGTTGCAGCAGAACAGAAACTGCATTTTCTGTTCGAACGTAAAGTGACGTTCGAATGGTGCGAGTTTTGAACAGCAAAACCAGCAGAGAACCAAATGTACTGGGAGCTACCTATTTTTCAAAACCAAGGGACGTTCGAATGTGAATAGTGCTGTTCGAACGGTGACTCTAAAACCGAAATTTTTCAAACTATGCACTAAGCTTCCAGGCTTGGATTTCTTTGATTTAAAGAACACCAATGGACTTGGATTTCTCTAGTTCCAAGGATACAAATGGACACTAATTGAGGTATATTGAGGCTTATTAGACCTTGGTGGATTTAAATGATAACTATTACATATATGCACTAATGTTAAAGTAACCTTGCATGTTTTGCTATAAATATGGATAATTGGACCCGGTGTGGTCAATGTTTACTTATAAATGGACCCGGTGCGGTCATTGTTTATATTGGGCCTCAGATGGGTCATGTGAGTTATGTTGCACAGGTTGGGTATTGGGTAGAGTTCCCTGTACAAAGGAGACTCTGCCCAAATTTTGTTAAGTTATGGACCTCGGTAAATGGGACATAACGGTGTGATATCGAGTCACTCGGTATTTACGGGTATTCCGCGGGTTGATGGGTAATCAACGGACCCCCGGATTTTGGGGTGTCACAGTTTGGTATCAGAGCCTAGGTATGCGAATTACCTAGGGCTTGGTTGGGCATGGGTCTAGACCATTACATTCCATATGCATTTCATGTTAAGTTCTCTACTTACTATATGCTATGTGCTACTTGTTATGTGAATTATATGCATGGTAGAATGTATATGGAAAGGAGAAACACTAGGGTTAGAAAACTCAAGATTATGTTTTAATGTGTAAATGTTTACTAGTAGGTGGCACACGCACTACTAGTAAAACAAGGAGGAAAAAAAAAATCGTCAAGTTTAAATACTTGATGCCTAACTTGGGATATTAAGTAACTGATCTATTGCTATCTTATGTGTGTGTAGATGGAAAATAGAGGAAGAGGAAGAGGACGTGGCCGAGGCCGAGGCGGTGGCCGAAACAACAACCAACCACTTCCGGCCTTTGATCACCAAGCCTTTGTAGAGGCTATTGGTGAGGCAGCGGCGACGATTGCACAGGCTAGTGCTACAGCCGCTACCATTGCACAGACTGGTGCAAATATGGGACACGGAGGCTCGAGTAACCTCCAGAGGTTCAAAGCCCATAATCCTCCGGTCTTTTTGGGAGGGGCGGATCCAATGGTAGCCGATCGTTGGATTCGACAAGTGGAGAAGATCTTGAGTGCTATGGAGATCACTTCCGATGCCACCAAGATAACTTTGGCAACTTTTCAGCTGGAGGGAGAGTCCCAGCTATGGTGGGATTGGGTCAAGACCTCAAAGAACTTGGAGATAATGACTTGGGTAGAGTTCAAGGAACTCTTTATGGGAAAGTATTTCCCGGCGACCGCTCGACACGCTAAGGCCAAGGAGTTCCTAGAATTGAAGCAGGGGACTATGAGTGTGCTAGAATACGTGGCCAAATTCACTGAGTTGGCCCGTTTTGCTGATGATTATGTGGCCTCAGACAGGGCCAAAGTACAGAAGTTTGAGGATGGACTGAAGTTGTCTATTCGAGGCAAGATTGTGGGACTTCTCCTGCAAGACCTTGATTTGATGGTCAAGACTGCAATGACTATCGAGAGAGAGGTGGAGGACGCGCGCAACATCCGGGAAGCGGGTGTTAAGGACAAAAGGAAGGAGGGTCAATCATCTTCTTCAGGTGCAGGAAAGAGGCAAAGGACTTCTATTCCACAAGGGTCTCAGGGGCAGAGCCGCGGCTATCAAGGCCAAGGCCAGGGCCGATTCTCTCAAGGTGGGGGAAACTTCAGGACCACCTTCCAGACGGGTCAGAAGACTTGCTATTTTTGTCACCAGCCGGGTCACATCAGAAAGGAGTGTCCTCAACGGCAGGGATCCCAGAGCTATGGGACATCCCAATCCCAGCCTTCTGTGGGCCAGTCGCAGATACAGAGTGTTCCTCCTTACCCCACTATGGGTCAAAGGAGTCAGTACCAATCTCAGGGTGCTGCACAAGTGCCTACTACTTCACGAGCAGGGACTTCACAAACAGGCCAGATAGGCCAGGGCATGGGTCGAGGTCGAGGCTCACAAGCCGGGACATCGGGAACCCAAGGGCGTGTTTATGCCATGGTGCCACAGACTGAGTCGACAGATCCGTCGGTAATACAGGGTACATTTCTACTCTCTCGCTTATGGGCAAGGGTATTATTTGACTCTGGTGCATCTCATTCTTTTATTGCTGCATCTTGTGTGAAAGATTTGGGCTTAGAGGTTGAGACCTTAGAGGAACCGGTACATGTGAGTTCTCCCCTAGGAGCTAGGGTGAGAGTTGATCAGATATGTCGGGACTGTGAATTAGAGATCTCGGGGATTCTACTCACTGTAGACCTTAGGGTCATGGACATGTCGGAGTTTGATGTGATCCTCGGGATGGATTGGTTGGCAGCACATCGGGTTGTCATTGATTGTGATAGGAAGAGGGTCACGGCGTATACGCCTGATGGTATTTGTTTCAAGTTCCAAGGGGAAAAGCACGATGCTTTACCCCAAGCCGTGTATGACTCACGATGGCACGGACAGTTGATGGGATGGCTTGCGAGCCTTACTTTGGAGGATGAGGTGAGACAGGAGTTGGGTCTACCTCGGGTGGTATGTGAGTACGAGGATGTATTTCCGGATGAACTACCGGGATTACCTCCCCATCGGGATATGGACTTCAGTATCGAATTACATTCGGGTACATCGCCTATCTCCATGACTCCGCATAGGATGGCGCCTGCCGAGTTGCAAGAACTCAAGGTCCAATTGCAGGAATTGTTGGACAAGGGGTTCATTAGACCGAGTACCTCACCTTGGGGCGCTCCGGTGTTATTTGCAAAGAAGAAGGACAAGACCCTTCGATTGTGTGTAGATTATCGGCAGTTAAATCGGGTTACTATCAAGAATAGGTACCCTTTGCCGAGAATTGATGACTTGTTTGATCAGCTGAGAGGGGCAAGGGTATACTCCAAGATAGATCTTCGCACCGGTTACCATCAGTTGAGGGTTAGGGAGGCAGATATCCCTAAGACGGCGTTCAGAACGCGATATGGGCATTTCGAGTTCACAGTGATGCCATTCGGATTGACGAATGCCCCGGCGGCATTTATGGATCTCATGCATAGGGTTTTTCAACCCTATTTGGATCAGTTTGTTGTGGTTTTTGTGGACGACATCCTGATCTACTCCAAGTCTGAGGAGGAGCATGAGGGTCACTTGAGGATTGTTCTCCAGACCTTGAGAGACCATCAGTTGTACGCTAAATTCAGCAAGTGTGAATTTTGGCTTACGGAGGTGAAATTTTTGGGACACGTGGTGTCGGCTTCGGGTGTATCTGTGGACCCGGAGAAGGTTGAGGCAGTTATGAATTGGGAGAGGCCGAAGTCAGTCTTCGAGATACGCAGTTTCTTGGGATTGGCAGGGTACTATCGGAGGTTCATTGAGGACTTCTCTCGACTAGCTGCTCCTATGACCAAGTTGACCCGAAAAGAGGTCAAGTTTGAGTGGAATGACGCTTGTGAGAAGGCATTCCAAGAGTTGAAGAGGAGGCTTACATCAGCTCCTATTCTGATAGTTCCGGAAAGGGGACAGAAGTATACGGTATACTGTGATGCCTCCAAGGACGGACTTGGATGCGTCTTGATGCAGTCCGGGAGAGTGGTAGCTTATGGTTCTCGGCAGTTAAAGAACCACGAGCAGAGTTACCCCACACATGATATGGAGTTGGCAGCCATTGTCTTTGCCTTGAAGGCTTGGCGCCATTATCTATACGGTGAGCAGTTCGAGGTATTTTCAGATCACAAAAGTTTGAAGTACATCTTTACACAGCGGGACCTCAACATGAGGCAACGCAGGTGGATGGAGTTTCTGGAGGATTATGACTTCACCTTGCATTACCATCCCGGTAAGGCAAATGTGGTGGCTGATGCACTCAGTCGGAAACCACGGGGAATCCTGGCTAGAGTGGCTTCCCGAGAGTGGCAGATGCTCGAGACTGTGGGACAGTTCGGGCTATGTTATATGGGTCAGGCTCAGGGTATTTTGGGGAGTTTGATAGCTACGCCTTCCCTACTGAGCAGGGTTATTGAGTCCCAGAGTCAGGACACAGAGCTATTGTCTATCCGGGACCGTGTACAGGCAGGTACAGGTGACGAGGGCTGGGCCATTCACTCGGATGGTAGTCTTCGGTATCGAGGAAGGGTTGCGGTTCCTCAGTTGGCGGATCTGAAAGAGGAGATCCTTAGGGAGTTTCATTGCTCCCGTTTTGCGGTTCATCCAGGGGGCACAAAGATGTATCATGATCTTCGTCGCCAGTATTATTGGAATGGGATGAAGCGGCAAGTTGGTAATTTTGTTAGTAGATGTCTCACGTGTCAGCAAGTGAAGGCTGAACACCAGAGACCAGCAGGGTTACTCCAGCCATTGGAGGTAGCTGAGTGGAAGTGGGAACATGTTACGATGGATTTTGTGACTCACTTGCCACGGACATCACGGGGACATGACGCGGTATGGGTGATAGTGGACCGGCTTACTAAGTCGGCACACCTTTTGGCCGTACGGATGACCTTCACACTGGAGGAATTTTGTAGGTTATATATACGGGAGATTGTCCGGTTGCATGGGGTACCCGTATCTATAGTATCGGATCGGGATCCCAGGTTTACGGCTCATTTTTGGGAGAGTTTTCAACGAGCCATGGGGACACAACTGATGATGAGCACTGCTTTTCATCCCCAGACGGACGGTCAGTCTGAGAGAACCATTCAGACATTAGAAGACATGTTACGGGCATGTGTCCTAGATCTTAAGGGTAGCTGGGAAGATCATTTACCCTTGGTAGAGTTCGCCTATAACAATAGTTATCAGGCGAGTATACAGATGGCACCCTATGAGGCACTATATGGGAGGCCATGTCGATCTCCGATTTGTTGGACAGAAGTTGGAGAGAGACTTGTTACGGGTCCGGACTTGGTTAGAGACACCTCAGAGAAGGTGGGCTTGATACGGAAGCGTCTTCTCACGGCTCAGAGCCGGCAAAAGAGCTACGCTGACAGACGGCGACGACCTCTAGAGTTTGAGGTGGGAGATCATGTCTTCTTGAAGGTGATGCCTACGAGAGGAGTGGTCAGGTTCGGCAAGCGGGGAAAGCTGTCGCCAAGGTACATTGGGCCCTTCGAAGTACTCGAGAGGGTGGGTGCAGTTGCTTATCGGTTGGCGTTACCGCCAAATCTATCGGGTGTTCACGCGGTATTCCATGTCTCTATGCTCCGGAAGTATATCCCAGATCCGACTCATGTGGTAGATTGGGGCGAGCTTGTTGTTGATGTGGATGGGACCTTTGAGGAGGGACCGGTGCGCATCATGGATAGCAGGGAGCAGGTTTTGCGGGGCAAGACTGTAAGGCTAGTAAAGGTGCTGTGGCAGCACCGAGGAGTGGAGGAGGCGACATGGGAGCGTGAGGACACCATCCGTACCAATTACCCATTTTTGTTCGAGGATGGAGGTACATGTTTAAAATTTTAAGTATGAGGTTACTTATTGCATATGCATGTGTCTAAGTGTGCATGTGTGTGAGAATTTCGGGGACGAAATTCTTCTAAGGGGGGGAGAATGTAAAATCCCGGTAGATTTAAACTTTTATGAATAAAGGGTAAAATGGTAAATTGTCACCATGATTCGGGTTGTAAATCTGAAATTTTTTGTAACTCGGATGACAAAACGGACCTCACCGTTGGATTCGTCTCGCGAAATCGAGTTACCACGTCAATTTTCGTCGAATTCTAAGATAGTCAAATTTTTCACGTTTTACAGAGCGATCGGGCTTCGGGTGACCATGTACACGAATTTTTTTATAAAATTTTAAATTTTGGGCAATAAAATAAGATAAATTGAAATAAAAATATTTTAGATTTAAACCGGGGCGAGATTTAATTGTTCGGGACAAAAACGGACCCGGAATTAAAAATGGACATGTGGCCAATTGTGGGCCAAGTGTTCTAAAGTATAAATAGGGGGAAAAATCAGATTTTTCCCCCATTGTTCAGCATCCTCTTCAGCCGATAGAAAAGAGAGGGAAAGGAGAGGGAAAGCTTCAACTTCTCTCTATGATCTACATAATTCTAGTGCTCAAATCCGCTTGGACCAAGAACAAAGATCGTTCTCCTCGTCAAGGGCTACGTCTACGTACCAAAAGGAAGTGATTTCACCGAATAATCAAAGGAAGAATTTTTGGAGATCAAAGCTTTTGGGTTGGTTTTGGTGTTTTAGGGGTTTTCTACACTCCTAAGAGGTAGGGGTTATTCCTACTTTGGATTATTCTTACCTTAGGTGTTGCTAGACTAAGGGTGAAAATTATGTATATGCATATGTATTGTTATACATATATGTCTATGGGTATGAAAGTGAAAAAAATTAGCATAGGAATAGCTTAGGCTAGCTTCTAGCTTGAATTTGGTATATGGAGGTTCCATGTGATTATTTTGTAACTTGGTGAAAACTTAAGGCATGCTATGTGTTTTATAAACTATGCCTTGGAATGTGTTATGTGAATACATGACTTGAATGACTATAAGATGTTTGATAAAATGCCCTAGTGAAATTGAGTGTGTTACTTGCATGATGCTATGTTATAACATGCTTGGGTGATTGTGAAATCATATGCTTAGGATATGGTTTTTGGATGAAGAGTGTTATTGACATATGCATGAAATGATATATTGAGCATAATGAGATATGGTAGTTATATACTTATGATACAATTGCATTGATGTATGAAAATGTTTATATGTTTGTCATAAGCATATTGAGCATTATTTTGTGTGCAATGGAACATCACATTGCATTTGCACGGAAGTGTCTCATTACATGAGTGAGTGCATGTTTGACGTCAATACCACACTTGGTGATTGACGGAAGGCTTGGGAGAGTTGGGTCGAGGACTTAGCTAAGCCGCTTGGTTGCATGATGAATTGGGTTGGGGTAGCAAGAAGAGGCATGACGACCTCTCGGGTGCAAGACCCGGTGATTGGGCTACGCACTCCCTTGGCTCGGCCCATAAAGTGTGTGGGTGTATTCGGAACCCTCGGTCGAAGTCCGTAAATTTCGTGTGGGTTGGAGGCCCTTGGTGTAAGTCCATGAACATCCACCCCTATACAAGACCCTAGAGTGATTAACGCCATTGTGTGTAACATAAATGGTGGTTTCGACTAAATTGACACTTGCATGTGTTGGGGAGCCGGAGAGAGCTCGGAATAAAGTTGCATGGGTGAGTGTCACTTCATTCCATGGCATAGCATTGTTGCATTCCATCATAGGATGCATAAGTGTGAGAAATGCTTGGTTGTATGTTTGTGTGATGATTACATGAGCATGTGCATCTAGGGGAAGAGTAACCTCTATAGGTTTATCTCTATTGGGCGTTGTGCTCACCCTATACGGGAAACAATTTCAGGTACGGGACACGTTCCGGTGGATGGCTCTCATTCGGGGGCTCTTGGTTGAAGAAAAGCCGGGTTGTGGCTTTTGAATTTAGTTTTTGTAAAACTTTTGGTTAATTTCCATTTTGGCATGTAAAAGTATGGAAATAGTTGTATTAGAACTTGTATTGACTATATTTGGTATCAAATAGATGTTGTATAAGTTTTGGATAACCTTGGATTGGTTTGGATTGGTTTTGGAATGGATTGATTTGGGGTTGAAATCATACACAGTTTACACAGAAATTTCAGACACTGCTTAGTGTTTGAGCCATAACTTTTTATTGTGACGTCCAAATGATCTGAAATTTTTACAGTAGGTAGTAGACACCTAGGGCTACAAAAGTGTTTTTATGAAATTTTCTCAATTCCACTTCTAAACAGGTCAAAACCGCACTGGAAGTTGCAGCAGAACAGAAACTGCATTTTCTGTTCGAACGTAAAGTGACGTTCGAATGGTGCGAGTTTTGAACAGCAAAACCAGCAGAGAACCAAATGTACTGGGAGCTACCTATTTTTCAAAACCAAGGGACGTTCGAATGTGAATAGTGCTGTTCGAACGGTGACTCTAAAACCGAAATTTTTCAAACTATGCACTAAGCTTCCAGGCTTGGATTTCTTTGATTTAAAGAACACCAATGGACTTGGATTTCTCTAGTTCCAAGGATACAAATGGACACTAATTGAGGTATATTGAGGCTTATTAGACCTTGGTGGATTTAAATGATAACTATTACATATATGCACTAATGTTAAAGTAACCTTGCATGTTTTGCTATAAATATGGATAATTGGACCCGGTGTGGTCAATGTTTACTTATAAATGGACCCGGTGCGGTCATTGTTTATATTGGGCCTCAGATGGGTCATGTGAGTTATGTTGCACAGGTTGGGTATTGGGTAGAGTTCCCTGTACAAAGGAGACTCTGCCCAAATTTTGTTAAGTTATGGACCTCGGTAAATGGGACATAACGGTGTGATATCGAGTCACTCGGTATTTACGGGTATTCCGCGGGTTGATGGGTAATCAACGGACCCCCGGATTTTGGGGTGTCACAATTTTCCTTTAAATGACTAATGATCTTACATGACTCTAAGTATTGATGATAGGTGAAAATATGGCTAAAGGTTAGTAAAGTATTAATCCTTAAAAAGATGCCATTGAGGTCAAATTTGAAAAGGTGAAGCATAAAATAAATTACTGAAAATAATTCCACTTGAATTGTTGAGAGTACTTATGCTTAATGATTATTGTTTATTTGTAAAGCTCAACAAAGAGCTCATGCTTAACACGTTTAGAAGCATATTTGTAAAATATAGAATTCACAATTGTGTTAATTGAAACCATAAGAGTAGAAGGAATAAAAGATAAGGGGAGTACCATAAAAAGGAAAATGATTAGGACACTCACTAGGGGAGTGTCATAAAAGGAAAAATGATTAGGAGACTCACTAACTAGTCATATGTTAACTTAAACATCATATGTTCATTTAGACAATGTAGTATGATTTCATGTAGAGCTTTTATTAATGATTTGATCTAAACGAAATTCTAATTGTGTCGGAGTTTGATTTCACACATGTTGCACATGAATTGATCAAATATGCAAAATTTGAACACGTGTGAGTGAAATTGAACTAAGTGAGAGGCCGTTGTTCTAGAATACATAAAAATTGAATTCTACATTCCTTAACATACCTTAGAGTAATGTGCTAGATGAGCAAATTTGGATGGATATGCTTTAATGATAATATGTGTGATTTTCATAATTAATGTTTTTGAGCATTTATTGACTAAATTGAAAATTACATTATAGTTGCATCCATATTTCATCTATGCATGTGCATATAATTGCATTTTGGTTGTATATACACCATGCATGCATTTAAGGCTTGAAGGATAGGCAGGTGGAGTGAATGAAGGGTCATGATGGTCCGTGGAAGCGTCGAAGCTGATATGTCAAAATTAACAGTAAAGTTTCAGGGATCAAGCAACTCTCACACTGCTCGATCGACTCTGCGATTAGTCGGTGCCCTAGGGTTATAAATCAGATTTTGAAGACCCCTTTGCATTCTAAACACTCCCATTGGCATGTAAAACCTCTCAAAACCTTACAACCTCATACCCATACCACTCCAAATACGTTCTAGTAGATTTCTAGAGTTGATTTCTTGAAATCTAAAATCGTTTCTGATCATGCCTACACAATAAGAGGAAATGGCTAGGGTTGAAAAGGAAATCGAGGTTGATTTTGATAAGAACACTTAATTTCAAAATCCGAACTTCGTAGAGAGATACAAATTAGAGTATGCTCTCAGGCCAGTGATGATTGAGCGAGAAATTGAGTTAAACTTCGTCAAACTTCGTCAATTGAGGATGGACGCAGCTATTTTCCTAAACCTTCAAATTATAACATTGTGAAAGATTTTTACACTCATATCCATGACCCAGATCCTTGAGCTGATCACTTTGATACCTATATTCGAGGAATTGAGTTCACATTTTCTACATCTCATATCTATCACTCATGGCCTACCTAGGATAAAGAATGATGCCCTTGGCAGAAAGTCGATTGATTAGTTGTTTGATATCTATGTTTTGGCTACTAAGTTGTATAGTAAAGTTCATCCTAAACACTAGGTCACATTGAAATTCTTTTAAAAGTTTTTGATTCCAGAATATAGGATGTTAAATATTATAGCTAATTACAACATAGAACTCAAATTTCTGATTACAAATTTTCAAATAAATTGCATCAAATAATCATGAAATTCAACTTGATTGAATTATTCGACTCAGACGATATTTTTGAAATGATTTTCCATATTTAATATATTCTGATATAGACCATAAAAATAAAATTTATCTAAGAATCGAATTTTAGTTGAATTTAATTCAGATTTAAAGTGTTTAGAATACGATTCGTTCCGATTCAAATGTACCCAGAGCTTCATGTTTAACCTTTTCATTGGTTTTGGCTAATGTGTTTGTACTCTTCTGCACCCTAATGACTATTTTTTCATTTCTAAACTATAACATAGTGTAAATGATTTTGTTCCGTGTTATCTAATCCTAAAGTTCAGTTTTGGTCTAAACAAATATTCTTACAAAATTATGGTCACATCACGATGATAAAATTTCTTTTCTATTGCACAAGAAATAAGACATTTTAAGTCTGGACAGAGAGTTTAAGACTTTTCTTAAAAAAAAAAAGAGATAAGCCACGCATTTTAATAACACAAAATTTAATACACGAGATTGTCATTATTACGAGATTCAAAGAAGTTAACATATATGCAATAGTTTTATTACTAAGGATGACAATGGATCGAGGCGGTGGCGAAGGGAGTAGTCTCCACCCCTACCCACTTCAAAAATATTTGTCCATCCTTTGTCCACCCTCGTTAATAGGGGAAATTTTAATCTCTGTCCCCGCATCAGGGATAAATTTTGATCTCCATCACCGCCCATAACAATTAAGTTTTATGATTTTAAGAAAAAAATTAAAAAATAAATCATAAAATTTCACAAATAGATTTGCAAGAAGAATAAAAACTCATTATATAACAAATGTATAACAATTATGTATTTCACTTAATTATTTTATTTTATATATATATATATATATATATATATATATATATATATATATATATATATATCCCCGTATCTCCACACGGGTTTATACTAGTATCCCCGTACATGTCCACCATCTAATATGTATGGTTCATTCCTAATCCAAACAAGACGATTTTGGACGAATACCTATTTTTTTCCGGTCCACTGACCTCCCTACTTATTACCTAAAACTTGCAGTGGTACAAGTACCAAAAGTATAATCTTATCTTTGCGCTAATGCTCAACATCTTACCAATAAATAAAATAAAATGCAAGAAAACAAGTAAATAAGGAAGTTTTAAATATTAAATTAGCTAATCAGCTATTTCCAAATCACGTACAACATTTTATCTGACACGCAGGGAAAAAAGTTATTTCCACAACTAAATCCATGTTTAGCATTGTCACACAATAGAGTTTCTGCAGAATAATTTCAAAAAATGTATATTCTTCTCTAAAACAGAAGCAATATATAGATAAAATTAGGTCCTAAAATTAGGGAAACAAATTGTTTCTATATTTATATACAGGATTGGTCAACTAACCAAATTTCTAGGATTAATTATAGAATCAATCTAATATTGCGTATAGCTCATGCACACAAGCATGTAGTCTATTCAACTCTTTTTTCCCTATATAAAGCTCAAAGCCATTGCTGGATTCTATGTGCCTTCAATTCTAGTTGCAAGCAGTATCATGGCTTTCACAAAGCAGTACCACTTCATCTGTTTGGCTTTGCTCTTCATCTTGGGAGCTTTGCCTTTTCGAACTACATCTCGCATTCTATCCGAGGCATCAATGAATCAGAGGCACGAGCAATGGATGTCTCATTATGGACGCATATATAAGGATGCCAATGAGAAGGAAAAGCGATTCAAGATATTTCAACAAAATGTTGAATATATTGAGTCTTTTAATAAAGCGGCAAACAGGCCCTACAAGCTAGGAGTCAATCAGTTTGCGGACCTCACAAATGAGGAGTTCAAGACCTCACGAAACAAATTCAAGGGCCATATGTGCTCCCCAGCAACAACTTCGTTCAAATATGAAAATGTAACAGCAGTGCCTGCTACTATGGACTGGAGAAAGAAAGGTGCAGTAACCAGTGTAAAGGACCAAGGCCAGTGTGGTAAGTAACATTTTCTAATGATTAAAAGTATGACTATTATGTCGATGTGTCCTGACTCTTGACCTGTTACCCATATGTAGGATGTTGTTGGGCATTTTCAGCAGTGGCAGCCACGGAAGGAATTACCCAACTAACAACTGGAAAGTTAATATCGTTATCGGAACAAGAGCTGGTCGACTGTGACACTAGCGGTGAAGATCAAGGTTGTGAGGGTGGTCTCATGGACGATGCTTTCCAATTCATTCAAAAAAATAACGGTCTCGCTTCTGAAACTACTTATCCCTATGAGGGAACCGATGGCACTTGCAACACCAACAAGGCATCAAACCATGCAGCCAAGATAACTGGGTATGAAGATGTCCCTAACAATAGTGAGAGTGCATTACTAAAAGCTGTTGCCAAACAACCAGTCTCTGTTGCCATTGATGCTGGGGGTTCTGACTTCCAATTCTACTCCAGTGGCGTCTTTACAGGGGATTGTGGTACTGACCTAGATCATGGTGTTACTGCTGTTGGTTATGGGACCGCCAACAATGGGACTAAGTATTGGCTAGTGAAGAACTCATGGGGCACAAGTTGGGGTGAAGAGGGGTACATACGGATGCAAAGAGATGTTGAAGCAGAAGATGGCCTTTGTGGTATTGCAATGCAGGCTTCATATCCCACTGCCTAAGTTCAAATCCTTCAACATGACTGGCTATGTAAATAATATGCATCACTTGCTATTGTGATTTCTAGTCTTTAACTCTTGCTTGTTCATAGTTGTGGCAAGGATTTGTGCACTTGTCATTCTGGAAAATCAATTTGTTTTGAGTCATGGTAATTATATGTAAAATATATCAGTTGCTATTTAAACTCATTTTCTATTGAAAGTATTTTCCTTATACCTGCTTTCCACCTGAGCTGCCTCACGATACTGAGTTGGTTCATCGTGCTCTTGGCAACACTAGTTGAAATGATGAAACTATTGCATTCCCCTTGCTATTTTCTTCCCACCTATCATTTAGCCTGGAACACACTATATTTTGTAGCTGAAAACAGAAGGAAATAAGGATAACAAAATCGTGGCAGCAAGACAATATGATAGTGAACCTGCACTCCTGAAAGTTATTGCTAGTTAACCAGCCTCTGTTGCAAAGGAATCTTACTTCCAATACTACACGATAAGATACTGACCTAGACCTTGATGTTGTAGCTGTTGCTTATTGGACTAGCAACGAGGGCATGAATTACTAGTCGGTGTAGAAATCATGTGGCATGCAATGGGGCGAAGAAGGGTACGTAAGGATGCAAAGGATGGCCTGGACAGCACTGCAATGAAATTCTTCTCTTGTGGTTTAGCTGTGCACAGATGATCATGAAGAAATAACTGTCGCTGTCTTCTCCCAACAAATATCTGTAAAGCTAAGTAATATATGTGAACGTCTTCGTCTAATTAGAAACCCCCATTCCCTAAACTTTCTTTCTAATCTGCTAGCCTCAAACTTGAAATGGACTTTTTCACTAAAAACACGGGCAAATGACAATATACCAACACTAGGGAAATTTAAACAACTCCATTCTCAATCTCCAAAGACGATACCAAGAAAATCCCATGATACTCCACAACCAAATTTTTCTGGGAAAGATGGCTATATACTTCTAATAAGCAAAACCCTTGGCCAGAAACATTCATTGAACAGAGGTCAGAACAAAAATATACAAAGTTTGCATTGTCTATAACCTCGAGAAATTTGGAAGGCCAACTGAAGCCAGAAACTTGCACAGCGATGGCTGCAAGAAAATAAAATGCCTTGTTACGAAAAGATTTGAAGAACTACAGATGTACAGTTGTAATCAAATTAGCAAGCCCTGAAAGCTACACTATAATAAGGTATGATACTGATGCTTACTTGGAGGGGAATACCTCCCCTGAAACCTACACTATAATAAGGCTTGATACTGATGCTTACTTGGAGGGGAATACGCCCGAGACACACACTAGTTTGATTTTATAAACCTACTTCCAGTTGACTTGCAACAATGCATAACAAATCAGCCCTAACAACCATTTTAGCAAGAACAAGAAAAAAAACAGAAAAGATATACAATGAGACCAAAAAACAAAGAGGAAAAAGAAGACAAACAGAACGGGATTGGAAATGAAATGAAGGGAAGGTGACCCCACCCCCCAAAAAAAAAAAAGTTATATCATAAGCCTTTCAAGGAAATCAAAGCAAAACAAATTGCTACTGATTTTGTACCAATCAAAGTGAGTGTCAGCAAAATATTCACCTGCTACTAAATAAACAGCAGATCAGGAATGCTAACTCATCCAAAGAATGCCTAAATTCCCAAGTATTTCTCACAGCCATGGCACTGTTACAGATAATGACCAGTAATTTTTCCTATTTTGGGCATGCAATTCTAAAAAACTCCTCTGCTTTGAAGAAGAAAACTTATCATTATCCCATCAATATATAGAAGTGCATCTCAAGTCTCATCCCTAAGCATAAAGCCAAACATAGAGAAGTATTTTATAGTAGAATAACCCTCAAGGAAAACAGATTCAACTAAAAGTGCTCCAAGATTCAATAAAGCTTCTCGCTCAACTATCACATAACAAGCTAGCTAGTACAACCCAGGTATTCTTCAACACCTTCAGTTGCTAGACTGGCGCAGCTCTGGACGAACGAAATCTGCATCTGGAGGCACTGAGATGTCAACGGTGGGTCTCAACTGGGCACAAACTTCAATGGCTCCATGCACAGGATCCGAGAGGAAGTTACTGATGAGGTCCCGGTTGATGGGAGTACCATTGTCCACATCCACCAAGGCCTGCTGGGTGAGAATGTAATCAAATCGTGGAGCCCACTTCCTTGATCCAAGTCGTGCAGTTGTTGAACAATTGTCTACCATGAAAGAAACCCCACGAGCATGCATAAATGGATTCAAAGAGTCCACTGACTCAATAACACTTTCATTTATAATCTCCGAGTAGGAGTGCCCTTTCTTCCTCAGAATCTCAATCTGCTTATGACATCATTCCAAAATAAACCAAAAAAAAAAAAAATATTGTTACCTAAACATGCAGATTAAATAAAGTTTTCTTGAAGCCTCTCCTCAAATTTGGAAAAAAAAAGAAAAGAAAAGAAAGAAAGAAACACGCCACATTTCCTGTAATAAGTACAAAAATGGGCCCTCGAATTTTAATAAACAAACTTAATTTAATTTAACAGAGACCAATCACATGTTGCTCGTATCTTTCAATAATAATTTGGAGGAACCAAGTCCTCCTTCAGGGAGCAGACAACTCACTATCTCAATGAGCAGCATAAAGTAGGTCCCTTTGATAGTATAAGCCACTTGAACTTTAGATTTTTAATAGAGAACTCACCTGGGCCATCATTAGCGCCACATAAACACCTGCTGTAAAAGGATATAAAGAGCCAGGGTCACCTGCAGGTCGCGCTGCTCTAACACGTTCACCGAATTTCCACATCCGAGTCTGGTCAATCTTCCCCATTGGGAAAGCAGGTAAACCATCCTTTTCCTGTGAAGTGGAGAAAAACATGAATTAACATTTGCAGGGAACTATTTTAACATTTGACAGTCTCTTTGACTACCATGAAAGTCAACAGATAATGAAATGAAACATACATAAAAACGTCGTCCAGCCAACACAACGCTCCTGATCTCACTACCGCTGGCTACATCTTCATAACATTCATATAAGATGTCCATGCAGGGATAAAAAGAAGCACTATATGCAGCCTCAAACTCTCGTTTACCATCCTCGGACAATGAACAGTAGACAGCTAGCATGCCCTGTGAGAAGGAACAGTGCAACCGACACAAACAAATGGTAAATATGTTGGATATCCAATAGGTTAAGAAGGTTTAACAGGTGAAGTAGCCTGCAAAATACCTAGGTAGTGATTTTCAAAAATCTCAAACATACAGGAACTCGGGAAGGATGACAAAGAGGAAGAAGGGGAGGTGGATTGTGGGAGGCAGAGGAGAGGAGGAAGGAACAAGGATGAACTATATCGGACTTGAGAAGAACACAAACCTTGGTTGATATTGTCCTTGAAATAATCCCAGTGATGCACTCAACGGTATTTTTGTATGCCAGATCTTCGCTCATTCCATTTTCAGTGTACCTTCTGAATAAGGACTCAACAACGCCATGCACCGCACCCAGTAAAATTCCTATTAATCTAATGGGTGAAATCAGACATCATTATGCAGCTAAAAACAAAATCTGGATGAAGGAAACCACGCTCACCTCGTTCCCCAAATATGTCACTCTTGTACTCCTGCTCCAATGTAGTCGCAAACGTGAAAGGGGAACCAAGGGCAACTGACCATCCAAGAGCAACATCTGTGGCTCTGCCATCAACATCCTGTTGACAGAAATACAGGTAGCCTTACAACCTTATACTAGGAAAAAAACAAGTGTTTTGTGTGGGCAACTGGGAGACAGGTATATAAGCAGAGAGAGATTGGCACAGAGCTAGATACCTGGTGGACTGCAAAACTGGAATTGATCCCTGCACCATTAATCTCCTTGCCCTGAACATACAATCTCCGAACAGATGGACCCATTCCCTTGGGACACACAGCTATAACACTGATGTTCTTGGGAAAATCAAGGCCCAGTGACTGCAAATGGCCAAGAAGAAAGCCATGGGAAAGCCCAAGTATGCTGTTGGACTTCATGTGAGAGAACACTGACTCATAATTATCAGCCTGCAACGTGATGAATCTCAAATAAGATAATGATGACAAGAAATGAAATGCAATAAAGGACAAGCAAAAACACAAATTTTCTGTTCAATATGCATCATTATATCTTAAATTACCCACTTAACTTGCAGAGGTTTAAGAAGTCTCATAATTCATTTCTTCCACCGAGATGCAACTTTTACAACCTAACATGTCAAGCTCCTATTAGTTTTAAGTTTACATGTCAACTTTGTTTCGGTTTTTTTCCACTCTGAAGGATAATGGATCCTTCTTGCAAAGTACATCTTTAAATTTAAAAGATACCTTTCATGTTCCTTTGGTGGAATCCATGAAAGATTATTTAAATAGGTAATAAGCAAGCAGACTCACGAAATTTTTAATACCAGAAATAGAGAGCAGGATTGGAAGAAATCAGATTATTTGCATATGCTGCATGTTTTTTGCCTGCCAACATAGAAATCACTAAAAAATAACACACAGTTGAGTCCCCATAAAGGGTGTCTAGGAGGATAGATTGGATACATACCTAACATTTGCCGTTACTGCATTAGAAATTTAAAACTTTCTAGAGAGCTAATTACCTACGTAGCATGAAATAATCACGTTGATAAATTTCTACCATAATGTTTTACGAGAAATCTATATCTGCAAATGCAAAACATAGAAATGTAGAACCAGACCAGCAGCGCTTATATTTTGGTCAGTCTACCAACCTGGGCTGCATCTGAAATTAGGAGAAGCACCAAATCGCTGCCAGAGACAGTTTCCCAGATGTCTCCTAAAGTCCCATTCTCTTCAGAGAACCCAGCAGCACGTGCCTCAGCAAATGAGCGAGAACCTTTCCTTAGACCAATCTGTACAACGCACACCCAACAAAGTCGTATTTTTAGAAGACAAACTGCTTTAAGCACATAACAAGTTATTGCAAAAACATTAAAAAATACGGAAAAACACATACAAAACCAATATTGTCATTAAGAATCATGGAAAATAAATATCACCTTGACCACAATATTAGAATTTGCTTCAGCAAGAGAATCTCTCAAATTCTGAGCTTGAGCAGGGCCCTAGTAGACACATAAGCAAACCCATAGTCTTAATGAAATTAAAGGCATGCATCTATACCATGAAAAAAGAGAATTAAGAGCATGCCAATGGAAAACCTTCAAAGTAAATATAGAAAGATTTTCACATTAGCATCTTCTTCTCAACAGTATACCATGAAGTGAGCTCGGCCTAAAAAATCAGGTAAATTTCACTAATGGCAATTCTTGTTAAATAGTTCTAAATCATCATCAAATCAAAATAACCACTTCAGTGCAACCACCATTTTTCCAAACACCAAATCAATTCTAGCATCTGACTAAGTGGAATTCTAAACAAATTCAAAAGCATGTCAAACTTATCCACAAGAAGTTTGCAATCTCCTTGCTATATTTGATTTAAAAAAAAAAACAAGAGAGAAAAATGGAGAATCAATACAGTGCAAAACTTAATACTCCAATGTCTATCAATATCATTCAAAATGGAAATAAAAACACTTAGAATATGAAAATGAGGCTACATATCATCTTCATCGTGTTTTAGTTATGTTATCTTGCATATAATTATTTAAGTAGCATTAGTTCTTTGAATGAAAAAGTACAATATACTTGCCTCCTATCTAGAAGCGAAATTCTATTGTTAAGAAAGCAAACTGACTTTTCAATTTTCCAAAAGTACAAAACTTGTAACCACAAGAAGGGCTACAAATGACAGGATTGAATGACGATAACAGATCTAGCCCGTCAGTTAGACAACATTATGCTAACCACTAATGCTATTGGGACATATTTGAGAGACATAATGCATTGTAACCAATGAAGTGATAGTGAATGAATTTAATGATGGGACCCATAGTAGCATTAAATCCATTCCACTATCACTCCATTGGTAAAAATGTATTACATCCCCAAATTATGTCCCAATAGCATTGCTCTATGCTAACACTGCGTATACCACAGAGGCTTATTTATTTTTCAAAATTCTAAAAGACTCTAGAGTCTAGAAATTGTCATAAAAAACAATGGCTGCAAGAGGAATACAATGGAGGGTCATCTTTTTTTTTTTTTTTTGGGGGGGGGGGGGGGGGGGGGGGGT
>CAUOFW020000001.1:6176552-6227660 GCA_963454935.2 Ilex paraguariensis
GAGGGGGGGGGGGGGGGGGGGGGGGGGAGAGCGAGATAGGGGGAGAAAATCATGTCTCTAAAGGAGTTGGATTAAGAATAGGGAAGAAAGAGTGTGAGGTGGAGTGTTTGTCGCACAAGGTAGAGAGAGTGTGTGAGAAAGAATGCTAGTGATTAGACGGTAGAGTGTTCATGGCTCAAGGTAGAGAAAGAGAGAGATAGAGGGGGTGGGAGAGCCCAAGAGTATGTTAGACCGACCAGCACCACGTGATGGTCTATTCTTCATTTTTCTTGGTTTCTTTATTTTACTCATTATACCCTAAGAATCTTTATTATTTACAACTACACAGAATAGCAATGAATAAAACATCATGAACTATAAAACAAGCCTAGTAAGATGTTCGGGCTCGACACGAATTTTAAAAAATCTTAAAAAAATTATTCATGTTTAGATCATTTTATAAAACGAAGCTTGAACAAGCCAATAACGTGTCGAACTTAAGCCCAATCCTAGTAGTTCGGATCGTTTATCATTCCTAATCACAACCTATGAAACACAGATACTCCGTTGAGGTTAATGTATCCACCTCAAATACGTAAAAAATATGATATTCATTGAATACTTGAAGATACGTACCAGATACACATGATAAATTCTAATCATCATCTGACAATTGGACTTGGACACGTGACAAGTTGCGCATGCTGAAAAGAGTTATTTGGAATGACTCTACTATGATCGTGCAGAAGATAACATAAGGAACAGGTAGCTTGGCTATCCTGGTTGAGCTAAAGTAGGTTCGACAAAGCAGAGAATAAGGTCTGACCGAGCAAGAAGATAAACTATCCCAACTGAGCTGAAGTGGGTCCATCTAAGCAGAGGATAAAATCTGACCAAACGGATAACTAGGTTATCCCAAAATATCATAGGCGTTGCTAGGCAACCAATAGGAAAATTGTCTAAGGTGCCGTTTGATAACCTTGTGTTTGTGTTTTTTTTTTGTTTTCACTTTTTGTAAAAAAAAAAAACAATAATATGTTTGGGAAGTGTTTTTAATTTTTTAAGCCATATTATTATGAAAACAAAGTCCAAATCTATAATATTAAAAATGATGTTTTTGAAATTTCCAAAACTAAAAACACGTGTGTATCCTGTTAACAATTAATGAGATCCAATCTTCGAATCTCATTAGCAACAAAATGAGGCTTTTTTTGTACCAACTATAAAAAGCTCTTTTCCTTTTTTTTTTTTAATCTCTTTCCCTTATCTGTCTCTCTTTGTTTCGCTCGTTCCTTTGTCTCGCTCATTCCTCTCTTTTGAAACCAGCAACAAAGATGATGAAGACGTAGTAGAAGATAAAGACAAAATTGAAGACAAAGACGAAACATACATCGTCTCTCTTGCTTGTTTCCCCTTTTTTCCTTCTTTATACCATATCTATCTATCTATATATATATATATATAGTGTTTGTGTGTGCTGTATATAGATATCGGTGCATAGTTTTAAAACCTCACCCGTACATCAACCCGAGAAAGGGACCGGATCAATGGGTTACTGGTTTAACCGTTGGGTCGCTAGTCGAACCAATCAAATAATAAAAAATAATTATAAATAAACTAAACAATCACAATAATTATGAAAATAGCATGATTAATATATATTAATATATATTAGATCAAACAAAACCCCCTAAAATCATCAAACATGTATCCAATACATTCAATTCAATGCATAATGTATCCAAAGCAAGGCATATATAAATTGTAATCTAATTGAAAATACAAATACTACCACTACAATCAAATGACTAAGGGCAGCTCCAAACCTCACTCAAATTTAGATTCAAATTTAAATTTAAGTACAAAAGTCAAAAAAAACTTGTCATAACCCTCGACTCAAACTTATACCAAATCAAGAGAAACTCATTTTTTTACTCAAATCAAAGGAGACTAAAATCTTTACTCAAATCTTTAATGGTGAGATTTTACCATCTTTTAAAGATCCAATTGTCATCCTTATTCCCTTTTAAATTTGGATTTGCCCTCATTCAAATTTGAGTCTCTCCTTCTTTAAATTTGAGTTTGTCCATTGGAGTCTTTTATATCAAATCAAGTTTTTTACTCAAATGTTAACTTAAATTTGAGTCATGGTTGGAGTAAAAATTTGGTTGAAACTGCAACATGGAATATCAAAGTAATATCTAATGGACAAACTCAAATTTAGACACATATAGACACACACATGTTGCAGTTTCAGCCTCAGTATCCAGAGTGCTCATCAACATACCACATAAATACATCTTTTTTCAATAGAGCACTGAATATGTTAGCTACCAATGTCAATGAAGAAAAAAATTAATTGTCTACTTGGCAAATCGAAAAACATCCACATCCATAAACATATTAGATACTAAACAATATGACCACGATAAAGGCAACAGCAAACTGAAGCATAAAATGTGCAAAATTGAGAAATAGGAGCACACAAAACCAGTGCAAAATTGGGAAATTGAAATTTCGCCAATTGCCTAGCTCAGTTTTCGAAACATTGATTGAAAAAGAAACCACATAAAGTGAAAGGCATGGATTGCAAAAAATTAATAAACAAAAGCACAGAAAACCAGTGTAATATTCATACTAAAAATTGAAATTTCACAAATTGCCCAACTCATTTTTCCAATCATTGACTGAAAAAAATATGAAATAAAGTGAAAGGCATCGATTATTTCTGAGTTCTTCGAAAGACAAATGCATTATGCATGGATGAATTAAAGGCGAGTACTTACTAATTAAATATCACAGCACAATAGTCCATTTTCTATGAATCGGAGTAGTTCAAGTCTTCGATTGAGCTGCTGAGTGCGGCGATCGGCGAGCAAGTGTGTGTGTGTGTGAGAGAGAAGACTGACCTGTGAAGCTGTGAGGAGCAGTCGGCATTGAGGACCAGCAGAGGGCACAGACAAACCAAATAAATGAAATTTGGGCCAAAAATACCCTAGAAACTTCATTATATATTATTTGAGTTAAACCGTCCGGTTCACCGAGTTTGTTATAAAACCGGCCGGATCAACAGGTTTTATCCTGTTCACCGAATTTATTATAAAAATGGCCAGGTGAACGGGTTTTATCAGGTTCATTTGCTTAATGATTTAATAACTAAACCGGTTCGATTCAGACTCAAGTTCACTGGGTCAATCGATCGTGCTAGGCCGGGCCGATTTTTAAAACATTGGATCTGTGTGTGTGATTTGTGCGTTTATATGTATATGTGTGTGTCAGTGTTTATCTTTTGCATGTGTATGTGTGTATTTTAGCAAAAGGATCTCGCTTGTGGGTGTGTCAACAAGAGCGTCCCTATTTATTTATTTTTTATTGTGATATCAAAGAACATCTCCAATTGAAGAATCACCAATTGAGGTAATATTTGGGATTAAAATATTAACTAAAATAATATCAATAAACTATTACCCAAAATATATAATATAAAACATGTTTTTTATTTTAGTTTTTATAATTTTTAAAATATAAATGACTACCAAACATGTTTTATATTTTTAATTTTTATCACAAAAAAAAAAACAAAAACTAGTTCTATTTTTCTTATAAAAAAAACATAAAAACAAAAATGTTATCAAACACACTCTAAATCATACAAACACATAATTAACATATCACCTAAATTGACTAATGAGAAAGGAAACCCCATAAAGGTCAAGCACGAATTAAGGAAGGTCTAATTGGAATTTAAGTGAGCCACCATATTTTTACGAGGACTGTAGTCCTAAATAATTGAAGACAGACTCTTTATAAATATCGATAAAGCTTAAGTTTAAAGTATACACACTTTCTCTAGTAAACTGAATGCACTTTCTTGTGTCACTACTGACTTAAATATTGGAGTGTCTTTGACCGATACTTCACTAGTCTATGGCAGTTCCTTCGTTTTGCAAGTCAAGGACGATCTCGAGTACTCATTTCAGGTAAATCTCCTTATTCTAGGTGCAAATTTTTTCCCTTACAATTGACGCCGTCTATGAAAAACAACGAACAAAGTTTCCTTGAATTACAAATATATTAGTACTCGATCGATCTTGCCCTATTCCTATAATAAGCATTATCAATAGATCTGTATGTGCAACAATCGTTGTCGTGAGCATAATTTACAATAGCTATTTGTGGGGTTCTTTGAATGAGCATCTAGAACATTCATCATGGTTTTTTGGTATTTTCGCCTTGTGTGGTAGATGTCGTCTCATGAAGCAAGACAAATTATTCATCTTCCAGAAGCTTGGACTACTGGTTGTGGTATTTTGTTTCCTTGGAATTTTTCTTTTTTCTGAACCAAGTCAGTTTCCCTTTATTTGGGCCCCATGTGACCGGCACAAAGAGATAAACGTATGGGGCTTTCTGGTTTATCTTAGATACAAAAGTACTTTCAAGGTTAGTTTACCTATCATAGGAGACTAGTTAATATGTGACTGGGCATTATTGGGTGTGATTGGCCTAAAACATGATACATTTAATATCATTGAATTATCTCAAACAAAGAGACCTAAGAGGGTCAATTACTTGAATCGACGTAGGGTCAACATGATACATAATATGTTTAACATAGTTGAAATATCTCGATAATATAACAAAGAGACCCAAGAGGGTCAATTATTTGATACCATAAAAAGATCCAAGAGGGTCAATTACTTGAATGGACGTAGGAGTCAACACCAGGTGATGGAATTTATATATTTGTTTGGTTTATTTCACATCTTAAAGCTTATCTTTTGCCTTATATGTGATCCGAAACACCGAGTATGTGATCCGAAATATGTTCGAAACATGATGTCTCAAAGATGATCTAGTCTATGATTCCAATAAAAGGAAGCACTTGACCAAAGCAGGATGCCAATGAGAAAGAGACCCAAGAGGATTAGAACTCAAGATGACAAAGAGATTCAAGAGATCCATTACTCAATAACTCAACTAGGAGGACGAGAATTAGATGATTATGAGGGGAATCGAAATGTGCCACTTGATTCCTAGAACATAGGACCCACATTAATAGAGATTGAATCTCTAAAAAGAAAGTTCGGTAAAGCACAATATTCAGCTCGGTGGAAATCACACCCCTTGTTAAAATAATTTCCATGAGATCGGGAGGCATGAATGCGAGGTCCAGTCCATACATAGCTTCATTCCCCTCCAAAAGCTCAAACACTATCAATTGACTAATAAAAGCAACAAATATTTGTAGAAATTTTGGTGCTGGATTTGTCAATGGCTTTAGATGAAACCTCAAAGAGTGGTTATTCCCAAGTGGGGCATTGTTCACATAGCAGATTTTTGAAGATCACCTGCTGCGATCATTCAACTCTTTTGTGGCTTCAAGACTCCAAAGAATATTCTCTTGACCCACGAGACTGTTACAACATAAAGAGTTCTTATAAAGTTCGGGTTAGGATGTCTATTTGAGCCTACATAAGGCAAAGCTTATGTCGACCACCACACAACACATGGGCTATAGGGAATAATTCTAATGATACCAAAAATTAGCTAAGGCCAAGCTCGGCCTAGTATCAAATCGGGAACTGACCTTTTAATAAGGGCTCATGATATCAAGTTTGAATCTGGGTTCCAGCTGAGACAGATAAGGTCGGTTGAATGAGCAAACCTCTTAATCCCCAGTTTCCCAGGTGGACATCCCAGCTCAGACACCACAACTCAAATGTCATAGATCAGACGTCCTAGATTGGACCTCATAGCTTAGACCTTCTAGCCTGAAACTCCTAGTTCGGGAGGCGCAGGTCGGGAATTGTCACCAACTTGAACCTCATGTGCACTATGACAATAATAGCTCACACCTTCTATATGACTATGTCACACCTATGGAATATAGCCTCTAACGGCCAAACATTCCATCACATGGGTCGTAACAACCCCAAGGGAATCATGTTCATCACGAAAGGATGGCAATGGTTATGCAAGGATCACGATGATTACACCAGGCTAAAGCATACTATAAATGGGGATCAAATCCCTCACAATGTAATCAATCAATTAAGCATACAAACATTGACTCCCTGTGATTCTGTAGCCTTCTTCCCCAAGTAATAGAAAACTCCCCTAGAAGAAAGAGACTCCATTAGAGTGGATTTGCCAAGCTTCTAAGTTGGTAAACCACTATAAATCTCTTGTCTATTGATTTCTGCTCACAACTATCATCCCTGAATTGATTGTTCAATCACCAAGAGACTAGAAGCTCTAACTAGATATTCCAATGAACTCCATCAACAGATCCCCAATCCATTACCTCTACTCAATTGTGCAGAATACACCATCAGTTTGGCGTTATTTGTGGGAAAGATTGCTTCGACTCCTGCTAAAATTCTACTAACTTTTAGTAATTGATGGTCTTCATATGCAACACGAGCAAAAATAAGCAAATTCACTATGTTTGCAGAACCAGTAGGAAGCCATCGTCGTGGGACGGCAGAGAATTCCAATAAATCCTTTATCAAACCCAGAAGACAATCTCGAGATGGTAGATCTCCCTCCAAACAACGAGTTCGAAGCACTACGAAAAACACATAAGCGCCATTTCAAGCAAAATGAGGATCTAGTAGTTCTCGTCCACACTCAAAATCTCCAGAGGGCATAACCAGCCCAAGATGATCCCCCTCGTAGGGAGCATCATCATCAAAATCCTTTAAAGGATATTACAGAAAAGAGTGATCTTAGTCATTTTGCTGATAACGGACATCGCAGATCCTTAAGAAATAGGGAAGAATATGAGGTTCATAGTCAAAATAGAGGAGTCTACAGAGATAAGTGATGAGTATAGAATATTGCATATCATATATCTCTTTTGCACCCTTATTGCTTGTTTTAGTGGTGGAAATTGGGGAAAATGCGTTTAAACTCACATTTAATGAAGATTCGTGTGATTGTAAGTAAAAAGTAGGTAAGGGTGTGTATTAAACCTCCAATCAAGTGCTTAAAGGCAATGGAAAATAAGGGAAGGCTTAATGGATGACCCGGGACACAAAGAACCAAGAAAATTCCAAAACAAGAGAAAACCTACTGGTAGAAGTTCATCAAAACCTACCGGAAGAAGTTCAGCAAAACCTACGGGTAGAAGATCCTAAACCTACTAGTAGGACAAGTACACTGAAATTCTTCTACCTCAACCCTGCCAAAAACCTACCAGTAGAAGTTGTTTACTGGAAAAAACCTACCGGTAGGTTTTATTGTCGTTCTACTAGTAGGTTTTGCCCAAAAATGATAGAATCTGCTCACACGACTCCACCAACTTTGGGGGGCCCACCTCTTGTCATCACCACCATACCCTGGCATTTTTGACACACCATGGTGGTCTCTCATACCCCAAAGTCAGATTTTGGAAGAAAAAGACACGGCAGAGGCAAAAGAGAGAAGAGGGGTGGTTAGTGAAGTATGGGAGGTGCATGTTTGACTTGTCCTTGCTTGTTGAAGTGTCCAATCTTTTCCCACTCATTGCAAGTCAGTTCTCACAAACCAAGGAAAGCTTATGGATGAATTTTGACCAAGCTTTACAGAGTTATTCAGCTTCACACAAGCTTTTAGAGAGAGGCTCAAGGAAGAAGATGAAGATTTAGAGAGAGAAAGTTGGGTTTTCACATTTCTTCACCATTTGCATTGTAGTAAGCTTTAAATCCCTCTTTCACTTTAAAATTTTTCATTCAAGTTGTAAGCAAGATTAACTAGGTGTTTTTTGGTATTTCAATTTCTACATTTGGGTATTTGTCTTCAATCTTTGTATTTTGGTTATGAACACTATTTCTCTTGTAGTCTAACTCTTTTCTTGCATGAATACAAGTTATATGCTCCATTTCACTACCATGTTTCTTTACTTTATGTTGGGTTTTACTTTTACTTTGAGTAGCTAAACTTGTAGTTGGTTAATCCAAGAGGACTTTTAACTTGGGTATGTGAAATTGACTCTCTTTCGTTCTTCATCATAGTGTAAAGTGTTTGGTTTGACTTGGTTGAGTGCGGATGTGGTTGTGGGATCTTGATACACCATAAACTTGTCACGGGGTATGCTTAGGCCTAACATATCCACATTAGTCCTTCACTTCCTACAAATCAATCAAACACCGAGTTACCATTAGTTGAATGAATTTAGTCGATTTGACATTCCCATTGGAATGACTCCTATGGATTAGGCAACCCTATTTTCCTTTCATTTTTATCAAAACACAACTCATCAAAACATAAATATCACAATTTTCCAATTTTCATTTCTTTATAAATCACCTTTCGAAACAATTTGACCAACCTTCCTTTAGGAGACGGCTTTGGAATACCCATTCCAATTAAAACACGATATTTGTAAATCTCTCTTCGCTTGGGAAGCACTTTTACACACACACATTTTGTTCATTCATACATGATTTTTCTACATTTGTTGCATTTAAACCCGAGGGAGAGTGACACTCACCATTTTATATAACCCTATACACATATTCCGGGTAGTGTTTGGAGATTAGGAAAAACGATCAAGCAACGAGCGCACCCTAGCTCCTCCCCAACAAAATGGGAGGGATTAGTTCTGGAAATGACATTTCAGGGAAATCAAGCAAGAGCTAAGCCATATGAAGGAGGCGGTGAAGAGCAGAACTCTGATGATTACAGATGCTCTCGATCAGCAAATAGAGTCACCATTTACCCCAGAGGTGCTACACTTTCCTCTCCCCAAAAATTCAAAACACCTCAGATCAAAATTTTTGACGGGACAAAGAATCCCATGGACTACCTCAACATATACAAGAATCAGATTAAACTTCATGGGTATTATGATCCAGTGCGCTGCCAAGCCTTTGTCACCACCTTGAAGGGCTCTACCTTTGCTTGGTTCAATAGGCTAACCCCAACTTCGATTTTCTCTTTTAGAGAGCTCTCCATCTCTTTCGTTTCTCACTTAATAGGGGCCTCGAACTTACCAAAATCCCCATCTACTAAGTGTGAAGTAGGGTCCAAATGAGTCATTCTAGAGCTATGTTTAGAAATTCAACTTGGAGTCCTAAAATTGGACGCGCTCAAAGAGAAGTTTGCCCTCATAGCCTTTACCGCGGGGCTGGGAGTACAATTGAATGATTTACTATTCTCGATTGTCGAAAACCCTTAAGCCAGTATGGTTAAGGTGTTGGCAAAATCAAAAGAATACATCAACAGTGAGTAGATTTTCCTCTCGAGAGTTGGGAACTCCTCTATGCCAGGGGAGAAGGAGAATAAAAGGGATCAGAGTCCTAAGAAGAACTAAAGTCAAGATCAATCTTTGAGGAGAGGTGGATATCATTCCCCAAAGAAGAAAGGTGATGTCAGAGATCACCTGGGTCCCTTTCCTCAGGGGTTACAACATAAATATGCCCCAAACCAGTTCACTCCCCTCAACTCAACTATCTTTTAAGTGTTTTACGAGGTCCAAACGAGAAATTCTTGAGATGGCCACCTTTGATGAAGCGGACTCCTGCAAGCGAGATGCGACAAAGTACTACGAATACCACTGAGACCATGGTCACCACAACAAGGATTGTATTCAGTTAAAAAAGGAGACCGAGTTCCTGATCCAGTGAGTTCAACTACACCATTTTGTAGTGCACGACAATCAAGACCGAGATAACCCACCACCTGCTCCATAGCTGCAAATACTTCCTTAACATTAGCAACCCTTGGGTGAAATCAGGATTATCTCTGGAGGATTTGCCAAAGGTGGGGAGATGAGCTCAACAAGGAAAGCTCACATGAGGAAGGCTCGAGTAGAAGACGTATTGGAGGTCCAATCTGTGCTCAAGTCACCTTTGCTCAACATGGATATTATGTTCTCTAACCTAGATCTTGAGGGGTGCCAACTCACTCACGATGATCCCTTGGTTGTAAAAGCCATTATAGCCAACAAAACTATCCACCGAGTTCTCATCGATAATAGGAGCTCGACTGACATCATTTTTACGTCATCCTTTGACAAGATGGGCATTGGCAATGATAAGCCCACCTACTCGGGTTTTCAGGGGAAAAAAGTGCCCCCCTAGGATCCATTTATCTTGTTCTTATGATGGGAGACCCACCCATGTTAGTCTATAATGATCGTACATTTCCTAATTGTAGATGCCCCTTCGACCTACAATATCCTTTTGGGAAGACCTTCCCTCAATGCCTTAAGGCCATCCCATCCACTTACCATTTGGTGATGAAGTTTCCAATTGAGAATGGTGTGGGTATAATCCAAGGAGACCAGTACATAGCAAAGGAGTGCTACGTGGCTTCGATAACTAGATGAGTTCGACATGAGGAACAAAATGAAGACAAGGCCCACACCTTTAGAGGAGTTGGAACCTGTTCAACTGGACGATGACCCAGGACACTTGGACTATATCATTTCGAGATTTCTTAAGGAGGTCAAACACCTCCTCATCCAGTTCCTAAAAGCAAACATCAAGGTGTTCACTTGGAAACAAGAGGACATGCAAGGAGTCGACCTAGTAATCATAGTGCATAAACTTAGTGTTGACCCGACCTATAAGCCCATAAAGTAGAAATGAAGAAGCTTTTCCCCTGGGTGCCAGAAAGCCATAAATGAAGAGGTCTCTAAGCTCTTCCATGCCAAAGAAATTGGGGAAGTTGATTACCTAACCTATTTGGCAAATGTGGTCCTCATGAAGAAAACTAATGGTAAGTAGCGGTTCTACATTAATTTCACTGACCTAAACTGTGTTTGCCCAAAAGACAGTTTCTCACTCCCACGGATTAACCTGATCTTAGATGGCACAGTTGGGCACGCGTTGTTCAACTTTATGGGCGCCTTCTCAGGATATAACTAGATCAAGATGTACCCTAATTACTAAGAAAAACATCATTCGTAATTAAGCAAAGGACATATTATTACTAGGTCATACCATTCGGGCTCAAAAAACGCAGGGACCAACTATCAACAGTTGGTGAATCTTATGTTTCAAGGACAAATTAGGTTATTTATGGAGGTCTATATTGATGACAAGTAAGTGAAATCACTGAAGGTCAAAAAGTATAAGATGAAGCTCAATTTTGCAAAGTGTGCCTTTGGGGTCTTTGCACATAAATTCTTGGGCTTCATAGTCAATAGCTGAGGCATCGAGGCCAATCTAGAGAAAGTCTAAGAAATGATTGACATGTAGTCACCCAAAAATATCAGGGAAGTCCAACTTTTGAAAGGAAGAATAGCCACATTAAGTTGTTTTGTCTTTAGATCGAGCAATAAGTGCCAGTCATTCTTCAAAGTACTGAAAACAGCTTTTCATTGGAATGATCAATGTGAAGAGGCATTCAAAACTCTTAAGAAATACCTCAGATCACCTCTAGTTTTGGTTAGCCCTTGAGAAGGCAAATTTCTTACCTAGTACCTTGTTGTGTCAGATTTCTCCACAAGCGCAGCTTTGAGAGGGGAAGATGAGAGGTACCCAAAGGTAGAGAAACTAGTTCTAGCCCTGGTGACAGTAGCAAGAAGGGTTATGCCTTACTTCTAAGATCATACGATAGAAATTCCCACGGATTAATCAATGAAACAGATCTTGCACAAATAAGAGTCATCAAGAAGGCTAGTAAAATGGGCAATCAAGCTCAGCGAGTTCGACATCAAGTACAACCCCAAACTCGCCATTAAGGGGTAGATTTTAGCTAATTTTATTTCAGAATTCACTATTCTTGCAGGTCAAAAGGCACCTCAGGACTCAAATAACCTCGTCCCTGAACTCCTGACATGGAAACTCTTGATTGATGGGACATCCAACACACAAGGTAGCGAAGCTGGTTTGATCCTAACCTCACCAAATAAAATAGACTTGGAGTATGCCCTTAGGTTCAATTTTAAGGCTTCAAACAATGAAGTAAAGTATGAGGAAATGATTGCCAAGATTAGCTCATTCTATGGAAGTGGAACAACTCATAATACACAGTGATTCGTAGCTGGTGGTGACGTAGATTGAGGTGACATACAAAGCTAGGGGAGAGGATGACACTATTTTTAAAAAAGTTGTAAGAGTTGTTGGAAATATTCGTTTAGGTTAAGAGTATACAAATCAACCGAGTTGAGAATTCTCGAGCAAACGCCTTAGCTAGACTAGCCAAGCCTTCAGTATGCTCTGAACCCGACGAGGTTCTTCTTATTGAGACATAGATGACCTGGATGGATCCAGTCCTAGCTTATTTACAAAATGGGATTCTACTTGCAGATTCCAAGGAAAGCTGTACAAGAGAGTCTTCTCTTCACCTTTCCTGAAATGCATATGAGAAGACGAAGTGAACTATGTATTAAGGGAGATTCATAAGGGCATTTGTGGCAACCACATTGGAGCTCACACCATAGCCTATAAGGCACTATGGCAGGGGTATTTTTGGCCAACAATAATCAAGGACGCAAAAGTGTTAGTCAAGAAATGCAAGGTCTGTCAACTCAATGCAAATATACCGCACTGCCTTCCAGAGCTCCTCACCTTGGAGATAAGCCCTTGGCCTTTCTAGCAATAGGGATTGGATATACTAGGACCTTTCCCAGTTGGCACGGGGTAGTGCAAGTTCACTATAATAGGGGTCGACTATTTTACTCAGTGGACCGAGGTAGAGCTCCTTGTGAAGATCACAAAGCAGAAAATCTAAAACTTTGCCTAGAAGTCCAGAATTTGCAAGTTTAGGATCCCAAGGACCCTCATCTCAGACAGTGCAAGGTAGTTCGACAATTTAGTGTTCATAGGATTCTATGCCGAGCTCATCATAAAAAACTACTTCTCCGCACTAGCTCATTCACAGTCCAACGGACAGACTGAAGTCATCATCCAAACCATTAAAGGAGCTCTCAAGACCAGACTTGAAGCTTCAAAGTACCTAAGGGTACTATGGGCTTATAGAACCACTTCCAGAAAAGCCACGAACGAGACACCTTTAGCTCTTACCTATGGTATTGAGGTAGTGGTTCCTGGTGAAATAGGTACTCCATCTCTGAGTAACCTATTAGATGAGGAAAGGAGTAATGCCCTGCAACGCATCTTAGATTATCATAGGAAGATAGCACGGTACTACCACAAGAAGTTTAAGCAAAGAAGTTTCAAAGTAGGAGATCTTGTCCTAACGAAACTTCTTCTGGCTTGAAAAGACCCCGCACATAGGAAATTAGGACCCAACTAGAAAGGACCATACATAGTCACGAAGATGGTTAGGCAAGGAAACTACAAGCTACAAACTAAAGAAGGAAAAACCCTACCTCAATCATAGAACATAAACCATTTGAAGAGGTTTACCAATAGTAAGGTGAAGCTAGAAAGCAAAAGAAGAGGGGTCCTTTGTAAAGATTTTCAACAACAAATGAAAAACTCAGATAATTCCTTTAGAGAATGCGATGAGTTCTTAACCTCAAAAAAATAGAATGAGATATTTAGCTCATAAATAAACGATGAGCTCCTTAGCTCATAAATATAAGATGAGTTTTTCAACTCATAAACAAATAATGAGTTCTTAAACTCATAAAAATAAGATGAACTCTTTAGCTCATAAACAAACGATGAGTTCCTCAGCTCATAAATATAACATGAGTTCTTCAACTTATAAATAGGCGATGAGTTCTTAAACTCATAAAAATAAGATGAACTATTCAATTCATAAACAAATAATGAGCTCCTCAGCTCATAAATATGAGATTAGTTTTCAACTCATAAACAAACAATGAATTATTAATCTCATAAAAATAAGATGGGCTCTTCATCTTATAAACAAACGATGAGTTCCTCAGCCTATAAATATAAGATGAGCCCTTCAAACTCATAGAAATGAGATGAGTTCCTAGACTCATAAACAGATAGTGAGCTCTTTAAGACTCTTCAAGCTCATGAAGCCCAAGTTTAGGGGCCACATAGACTTCAGACTCATAAATAGGTAGTTTTGAAACAAATAATTTTAGGAGATCAAGACCCTTCTTGAAGCAGGGGGCAAGGAAGGAGACATATCTCCACACCTCAAGCATGAAGAAAGGAAAAATTGCTAATTAAATAAATAGAATTTTTCAAAATCAGTTATCATTCAAAACTAGAAGTTACAGAGCTAAAAGTTCGATATCCAGAAAGTTACAGAGCTTAAAATTTCTAAAAGATAAAAAAGCTAAGCATCTATACCAAAAGTAGCGGTCTTTTCAATGGCTCCAAGCAACTCGGGGTCAATAACATTTGCTTAAACTTCAAGAAGAGCAGGAGCTACGTCTGATTGACCCTTAGGCAATGAAATAGTTAGGTTGGACCAACCCTCAGGCACAACAGAGGTTGAGGTCACTGCCTCAAATAGGAACAACCAATGGTAGAGAAGGATTAGGAGCTACCTCATCAGTAGTTGCAGCTTTTTTTTCAGTCACTCCTTCCTTCTCAACTGAAAGTCTATTATCTTCTTCTTTCTATTTCTCTACAAAAGGAGGCTCGAAGTTGAAGTTGAAGTCTAAGTCAGGAAACTTCTTCATAGCTTGCTTTTGGAAGACGAAGTAGCCCTTGGTTCAGGCAGTGACATTCCCGTCCTTCAGCTCACGATAGCGACATCCCTTTCAACCACCCTAGATCTCTCTGCCTCAATCTCCTTAAGGCAGACAACATTGATCTTTCTCAGTTATTTCAGCTTATCCTTTACTGCCTTTGTCACCTCTCAGGCCTTCTTCGCATCTGATCGAGCTTGATTAAGTTCATCCGTCTTCAGTTTGACTTCTAAGTTCAAGACCTTGATCTACTTATCAAGATCGTCATTCTCGAAGGCCATTTCAGCAAACTTGAGCTCAGAAGCCTTAAGGGATTGCTTGGCACCTTCAATAGCCTTCTCCGAAACTCGAGCTTTGTTCACATGAGCTCTGACGTGTATCACCATCTACAAAAAAAAAAAAAATAGAAGTACACTCAAGTTAAAGGTCAGTAAGAGAATTCCATTGGGCACTGAAGGTAAAGGTCAAGATCATACCAAAGTTTCCTTGTATAAGGTAGTGGCAGCTGAGGTAGAAAGAGACATCGAGAAAGCCTCCTAGATGTCAGCTTCAAGGGTGATCGAGAGAATGACACTAGTAGCCAGGTTCATGTCACCCAAAAGGGAACGCTCACCTCTGGCCTCACCAGCCGAGGGACTTGCCGATGTGCCATGAGGCACTCTCGAGGATGTTTCCTTTAGATTCAATGCTGTATAGGGATCAAGATGAGAAAGAGTCACTCCAATAGAGGTCTCAATCACCTCCTTAGGCATGACCGAGGTCTTGGTCGCCTTCACTGGAATCGTTTTGACCTCTGCAGGATCCATGGTCTTCTTAGCCTTAGTAGATGGTTTGGGGAGTAGGCGAAAAGAAAAGCCTTCTTGGAGTCTATCCTTGCCGTTTTGGCTGAAGGTTCTAGGTCAAAATCAAGAACGACCTTAGCCTTTCTTTTTCCTAAGGCCTTCAAAGCTTTGGCATCCTCTCTTATCTTATCTAGCTTTGCCTTAACGACTTCAACATCTGGAGCATAGTGTAAAGATCTATGCAGGAAAAGAGAAACAAAGCGTTAGACCTGAGACCCTACAAAATAGAATAAATTTCTAAAGAACAAGGTTAGGGTCCTATTAGTAAAATCTTCATCTTAAACTACAGATAAGGGTACAACAGCTTCACCCCTTGCCTCTGGTGGTCAAAAGCTGTGTTTGGCTAGAATCGAAGGCATGAGGAGCTTGACTTATTTCTTAGGGGAGCACTCCTTAAGGTCTCTAAGGAGGAGCCTATTTTCTAAGTCAAAGTTAGGGTGAATACTTGAAAAGAACAAAGGAAGGCAATAGGGTTTGAGAAGATAAAATAAAAAGAGCTCAACTAAAGCACCTCAACATCGACTCACCTAAATTATCTGGGTCTGACCAAGACTGAGGTACTAGAAGTGTATCTGAGGCATCCCTTGGATTGAATTCTGACTCCTTGCTAGACATAAAGAAGAAACTATTTTTCCAACCTTTATGGGAGGACGGTAGGTCGGTATTAGATATTGGGTCTTCACCCGTTTGGAGATGTAAAGAAAGTCATTAGCAAGAGAGAATTTAACATTGAAGAAATGCAAAAGTAAAGGAATAGAGGGAAACCAACAAGGTCATTTTCTCTTAAGCAAACCAGAAGGCCTACTAGGATACCACAAAAGTTGGGAAAGAGTTGAGTAAGACATACGTTGAAATGCTAGAGAACAAACTTCAAGAAAAGGTGTATAGGAAACCTAAGACCGTTATTAGAGGCGGCCAAAAAGAAGTAGGTATTCAGAAGAAGCACGGTGTTATATTGGTTGTCCACATTGGGACACTAGACATGCATATTCCTAAAGAAGCTAAACCTAGCAGAGATTGTGCCAAGCAGAAGAGGGATAACTTTACCAGGTCTCGAGGTGTCTAAGGTTCCTGGAGTGACCTCAGCTTCCTCAACCGTGCCCAAGGTCCCGACAACGTTTTTCTTAGCTCGTCGCTTTTGAGACCTCTTAGGCTTTGCAGTTGAGCTGGGAATGAGCAAGGAAGGAATAGGGGAGCCCTAGCACTAATAGCCCGGGCGTCGATCACATCAACTCTGGGGAAGTTTTCCATCTCATCTCCCATATCCCCAAGGTCATCAAGTTTATTAAGATCAGACAAGTTGACCCTTTGACTCACCTCTAGGGAGCTCGAAACATCATTTCAACCAATATGTCTATGACGATGAGATTGAACCTCAACCTCGAGAGATCTATCAACCATGGAATGAAAGACAAAAGACCTTGTAGCCTTAGAAGAAAAAGACATGAAGGCACGAGGGGCAAAATAGCCAAAAGAAGCGTTGAGAGAAGGGATGTTTGAAGAACAATCTTCAAGAGCTCGAGTGTCAAGACATCAATGGCCAAAGAGGAAAACCCTAGTGGTCGCATAGGGATCCCAAGAAAATAGGAAGAAATGACAAAAAATGACTTAACCACCTAAAGTAAGAAAAACGGAATGACCGAAAGTGGAATAACCACCTCGAATTCGAAGGATTAGGAGAGAGAAATTAAAAATAGATGAGATAGACGTACCTAAATGAAGGCGATTGATAGTTGAAAACCAAGAAAAATGCCTAGAAAGTTGGGGAAAAGCTTCTTGTATCCTCGAAGTAGACCCAAGGAAGATCTGGTCACTCATTGAGAGCGCTTGACAAACAGAGGAAGGAAAAAAGAAGAAGTTGCAGAGCGAAGGGCAAAAAGTGTTGTTTTGTGGAAGAAGGAAGGAAGGATTTGAAAAGGCAAAAAATGTGAAAAAGAAGAGTTTTTGGTGGTTTTTTGTCTGCAGAAGCATTTAAGGCATTCATACGATTGGACATGTGGTGCAAAAACATTGGGCATGCACGATAATCAAGGCACACGTGGCCCCTCAATGCGTGTAATACCAAAAGCCTTGAGAAATGTCCCATTGTGCACCTCCCAAGTAAAAAACAAACCGATTTTATCCATAGCCAATAGCGTAAGTCATTCCCAATCCACGTCAGTTAAGGCTTACCTGGCTAGAGACTGGGGGACAACTGATGATACCAAAAATTAGCCAAGGCCAAGCTCAAGCTAGTAGCAAATTAGGGGGTGACCTTAAATAAGGGCCCACGATATAAAGTTAGAATTTGGGTTCTAGTCGAGACAGCTAAGGACAGTTGAATGAGCTAACCTCTCAATCCCTAGCTTTCCAGGTGATCATCCAAGCTCAGACACCTCAACTGAGATGTCACAGATCAAACATCCCAGGTTTGACCTTATAGCTTTGACCTTCCAGCTTGAGACTCTTAGTTCGAGAGGCACATGTTAGGAATCATCACTAACATAACCCTCGTGTGTGCTATGACAATGATAGCCCACATCTTCTAGAAGGCCACGTCACACTTATGGAATGTAGTCTCTAACGCCCAAACATTCCATCACACGAGTCATAAAATCACCAAGGGAATCCTGTTGATCACGAAAGGATCATGACGGTTACGCAAGGATCGCAATTATTACGACAGGTTACAACATACTATAAATTGGGATGAAATCCCTGACATTGTAATCAATCAATCAAGCATACGGACATTGGCTCCCTATGATTCTGTAGCCTTCTTCTCCAAGTAATAGAAAACTCTCCAGGAGCAAGAGACTCTATTAGAGTGGATTAGCCAAGCTTTTGAGTTGGTAAACCACTATAAATCTCCCGTCTATTGATTTCTGCTCACAGCTATCATCCCAAAATTGATTGTTCAACCACCAAGAGCCTAGAAAATTTGACTAGATATTCCAGTGAATCCCATCAACAGATCCCCAATCCATTACTCTACTTAACCATGCAGAATACACCATCAAATTCCATGACAGATTTATTATGATCCGAGTTCAAATAACTACTTGACCAAGGAGGTCAAACAATTAAAGATAAAGACCCAAATTTTTTTTTTTTTTGGGAAGGGGATGGGGAAAGGGAAAAGAGATGGGTACTTGAACCCTTGACCTTAAGAAAATAAAATTTTTATAAGACAAGGAGTACCATTGGACCAAAGGCCCATTAATTCAACTATTTGATACGATAAAGTGACCAAAGATGGTTAAAAGGACGATACAAACAAAATTTATCCAAACTCTATCAAGAAAATATCCGACTCAAGAGGCCATTCTACTAAAGAGACCTATGACATACATGATGTTTAATCAACGAAAGACCCAAGAAGGGCAATTACTTAATTGATATTCAACCAAGAGGTCAACCAATGAGAATTAAATGATATTCATATAAAATAAATCAGAGTGTACCACACGATTTCTAGTAGGTGACCAAGTTGATATCAACTCTATGAAAATTGGCGAGACCTAGAATTCAGCTACACGGGAGCCCATTGCATACGAACCAATCCGAAGAGGAGTATTGTTCATGCAACAAAAATTTGGAGAACACTTGTTGTGATCATTCGTCATTCTTGAATGAATTCTCTGGGACCTTCAAGAGTTCAGAAGCTTTCCTCTCTAGCCAACGTGATGGCTACAACATAAAGAATGCCTAGAAAACTTTGGTTTGGTCTATCTATTTTAGTGTCCTTAAGGCAAAACCTACGCCACCATGTGAAGCATGCATTATGGGTAAAGATTCCCAATGAAATACCGCTTCCATCTTATTGCCATGATATAAGAACCGAAAAAAAGAGACTCAAGGGGTCAATTATTCGATATGATGAAAAGTTCAAAGAGATTCAGGAGAACAGAAAGTAGGACTTATCCAAACTCCATCTAAAATATATTTTTCGAGGAGATCTGCATATTAGAGAAGATACTTATAAGGGTTAATTACTTAACATACGTCCAAAGTCATCAATCCGTGAACAATAACATTATTTTGATAGGAACTGAAGTTTGCCAATTGATTCATAGCAGACATGACCTACACTGGTAAAGTTCAGTTGTATACCAATACCAGTGAGGCACAAAAAATCAACTAATGAGCGTGTGGATGGCGAACTTGATATTCGATTTTTTGCATATTTGTTTTGGGATGCAGCACTTTGCAAAAAAAAAAAAATGATCGTCATTAGCTCATGAGTTCATCATATATTCCACAAAGTATTAAGTGCCCAAAGAATGCCTATTAGGCATTTTTTGCTAACGAACTATCCTTATGGTGTAAAGAAAAGGTTAATGGTCAACATTCGTTACTGAGTAAAAGATGGGGGCATCAAAGCTTAACTTCGTCTATGACAGCCCACCCACAATTCAAGATGTCTTCTTAGGGAATTCCACACGGATGTGATCGGTTCACCTTTGTATGAAATTATCATCACGTCAGAACATAAGAAGATGAGAGATTACTTGTACAAGTCTCCTTTTCACCCGCGTTAGCTCGAATTTGATATTGACTTTCAGGCACTCTTTCCTACCCTACATAGGATCAAAAGCGTAATCATCCAGCTCTCATTATAAGCTCATAAAAGAGTCAATGGACATCATGATGATCTCAACCTTGTGGATGCTAAAACTTCAGAGTATCTATGATAGTAAAGACATATAATTCGGTTTGCCAGTCGGATATCCACACATAAAGCGACAGAATTATCGCCATGGCTGCCCAACCTCGGTCTCAGCTCCTCTTCGACCCAAAAAAGCTCTTCGTCATCAAGCATGCGCTAGCATCAATAAGCATCTAAAGTCCATTCGTGTTTCTCTTAGATTCGGATAGCTACCACAACTTATGGTCAGCACTATTAGAAAAGCGATCGGTCTACCATTGACACCCGAGCAAAATTAGACATCATTTGACTCTTTTTTTGAACATTTATACATAAATGTTCGGCTACATTATAGCTATGGCTGAGCCATTATATTGATTAAGCAATAGTGGGCGGACTCAAAGATGATCGTTTGATCACAAAAGGATCCGCACAGAGTTGACAATACTAAAAGTAGAAACTCTCTGTCGTGTGATATTAATGTAGTCTTTCACTCTCACCTGGTATTTTTTACCAATATTTTGAAGAAAACACAAGTCCCTTATGATATGTTACGTGGAAAAAAGTTGCTAGATTTTTATAGAGCAAATGTGAACAGCCTATGGTTCTAAGTGTGCCCAATTATATGGGCAGTGGGCACAAGTTGAAGCTTGGGCTTCCCAAAGGGGTGACAGTCACACATGACGAGTATAGTCAAGGACACAATTGAGAGTTTTTTCTCCATGTTGTATTAAGCCGCAGAAATTACACCATGCTAATTATGAAAGTGGATTCTCCAAATCAATATGAAGATACATCGTAATCAATGGTTGAACTTTGCCTTGGCCAATCACCTTACTCAAATCAAGTTAATGATCGGCTATCTGCTGACGGATAAAAGCCAACGCTAAACTATCCTCACACAAATCAAAGCAAAGATGGAGGTCATCTTTCTCCCATTGACACCGGATAGTCTTTACGCAAAACCCCAAAAAAAATATTGACGTGCCGAACAAATGCTAAATCCATAGCCATGCAAGAATAATGTTGCACTACTTACATTATAAGATGAATAATGTTAATGAATAAGATGACTTTTTTGCTTATATCTCTGAGATGATAGTAAGCTCAAAACCTCTTCAGTCCCTCATCAAGCAGTAGTCAAGTCCATCCTTATAGCGATCAAACTTGTTAAATACTATTGACTTTATCACTAGGGATTTCTTAGAGCAGAAGCCTAGGTAGACAAAGCAAATTCCATTAGAAGGATTTTCTCCGTAAAAGAACTACTTGGGCATTCAGCCGAACAACAACAGCATGTTAGAACAATCATTCTAGTGGCAAATCAGGACGCACCCTTGTGCAAATTGAACACTTCTAGACATTTAATAGAATGACCTCTAGAATTAGTGAAACCAGGAAAATCAAGAATGTATGCAGCACTTTCGGAGAGATGATCGAGCCTGAATCTAAGTTTGGCACATCATTGGCAGGATCACAATAAGAGATTGCCTAATATAACATTAATGATGGAAGCTAAGGGATCAATGCCCTTTTCTCAACATGTAGGGAGAATTATTCTTGCAAGACAGAATAAGATTTACATTGCCGATAAACATTTGAATCCTATTCCAATTCAAATCGTCTCACTGACTCCCATTCAACCTTGGCCTAGTGTGTCGAATTTTTATTTGGGGCAGCCAGAGTGCCACTGGTCAGGTTATGACTGCTGAAGCATCGGATAATGAAAATGGATATATAAGACTACAATTCTTCCATTTGCTCAAGGCATCCCAAACTTGGTATTCTTATTCGCCGACAAAGAACTGAATATTCTTTTGTTGGATGTTCCCCATTCACGCAAGCCACATTACTCAGCTTTGAGTGTATTATTTTTCTTGATTACCCATGCTCTATGAATGGAGGCTATGATTAAAAATGGGCCTAGTTCGATGCTTCTATTGCTACTACTTCACCTTGACTTGTTTACCCTGAGGTTGATCTCCAGGATCTTTATGCGTGCTGATAACATTGATCTTATGAACAAGACCTATGACTCTTGCAATTGGGTATCATCAGCACAATCAAGAAGGTGATTGACGAATTAAAATAAACCAAGAACGGTCTGTGGGTACCATCGCTCACGGGTGTCCAACGTCGACATTTTAAACACCATTGCAAAGAAGATTTTTTCTAATAATCAGGTGGTTAGATTAAGGATATGGTATCAAGGAGAGTCAGCTCGCACAGCTTGTGACAATTTGGTGGAAAATACTGCTGCTTCACTGGGGCAATTCAGCTGTCATCTAGTTGTCATGAGTTCATAACCTAGGCGCCTAATGAATTGAATTTTCGTAAAATCTTGACCAGATTAGTGAATGGGTATCGGAGAACTGAGAAGATTCTCATCTTAGTGCTGAAATGACGAGCTCTAGCTATGTCTTTTTAACCGGCTCCGTAACTAATAATGCGATCCCCAACCACTATCTTATGCTTTTACAATCAACAATGAACATAATACAAATTCTCAAATTCTGAGATGATCAAATAGCCACAAAGAAACTAGTGTTTCTCTATATCGGGCAGAGCATATTGATATTCTATGGAATAGGATTAGGCTTGATGGTGCCTCGAAAATCACAGCCCAAGTCCGACTTATGCGAAGTTATTGAGTTTGGTGTGAGAGTTGGTTTGATAGATTGGATTATCTATTGAATGAAAAGACATAGAAGGTAAGTGGTTTGTCTTAGCCAACAAACCAAGATTACGTCCACTGTAATGCAGTCTTTTGCTCCTTGATTTTGTATATTGAAACTCCGATATATACACTCGGAATTCAGGCGCTGGGCCCTTACAATTGGTGTTTTTCTTATGGAGTGTACACGGTTCATAAATGTTCTCTAGGTCTCCCTTCTTCTGTAGGGCACTGTTCTATATATATGGGTCGTCTCTCTTATGGTTTCTGGCAGATTCTCCTACCTTTTTACCGATCCTGTGGGGACCTCCTGTCCTTGTCCTACAAAAGCCTTTTTCGATCAGTGTTACTGTGCCCATGATCTCTGGGATATTATGCTCCCCCATTTTCTACGTGCGGGTGGGTGTAGCTATCACCGGTTTCAGAGGTGGTCCCCTTGTCCTCCGGACACGTGGCATGGCGGGATGACTTTGGGGCAGGAATCCAATTCCTCTTCCTCGGGTTCCCCTTTAGCTAACACCTAATCGGTCCGGGGCTGGGCCATTGCCCCTCGGGTGCCCACTGGGTCTTCCCCTTTCAGCTCTTTGGCATGGGCTAACCAGAGACGCTTTTTGGGGCTATTGAGCTTTGCTTCCAGTTCCTTATGGCGTTTTGGGCTTTGGTTTCATGGTGCCCCATGCCCAAAATTCCACCCTTATCAGTTGTCCCCCAGCCCCTGGTCACGAGGATGACATCATCTCTGACCTAGGGTTAAAGATGTCTTTTCTAAATTCTACATCATTTTTATGTGGCGGGAATATCCGGTAGTTGATTCTGATTTGACTTGGGTTGTGTTGATATCTGTTAGTTATGAAGGCTCGCATACGTGTCACCAGCGAGCGAGCCGAATGGTGCAGGTTTTTTTGGCATGTCCTGTCGCCTGCCTGTCCCAGTTTTAAATGTTGTGTGTAAGAGGGGGAAGACTTCTTGCCTCTCCCACTTTACACTCCTCTTCTTTTTTTTTGAAAACCTCTCTTCTCATCTCCTCCTCTTCCCTTCGACATTCGAGGCGTCTTGTTCTTGGCTTCTTGGCGACTTAGGATTTCTGGGCTTCCAGTTCTTTTCTGCTTCTAGCGTCCTACTAGGTACGTCTCTCTTCCTTTCTTTTCTTTTCTGTTCGATCTGGATCCCCTCAACCCTCCCTTGTGGGGTTTCGGGTTTCATTTCCTGATTTGGAGATTCAGTTATTTTAGGAGTCGCTCCAACGACCTTTCTTTTCTTCCGCGATTTGTAGACTCCTCTTCCTCAGTTAGGATATCCTTTCTTGGGGATTGGTGCTTGGGACCTTTGTTCTTGACGGACTGTGTCTTACATTTTCCTTCTCTGCACTCTAGCTTGTCAGTTGAAACTATGATGGGGAGATTTGTCATTACTTCATCTGAGTCAGGTTCTGAGGATCTGGTTAGTGAGGAGGTCGGGACAGACACATCTGGTTCTCTCAGAGATTACTCTTCTACTACCGGCGAGGCGGCCTCTGGGTTTGCCCCCGGGGTTTCCTCTTTAGCCTCCCCTATCGAGGCTCGCCCTCTTTCTTCTCTAGCCCCCACTACCTCTTCTTGGTTGAGGAAGGGGAGGCCTAAGCCGGTACCACCCTCCATTTCTAGGGAGAGAGTCTGTCGAGATTATTCTGACCTGACTTGTTATGCCGAGGAGACCTCTGGTTGCCTTAATGATGATGATCTAGAGGAACTAAAGCAGGAGTATCATCTTCTTGACTCCATGGAATTGCATTCGCCTGAGAAACATGAGAGGTGCGATTCTTCTCTTCCTGGGCTGACCTGCTTCTTTGAATCAGCGTTCTGGGCTGGTCTCTGATTCCCCATTCATTCCTTTTATCCGAAATGTCCTTGGTTTCTATAATGTTTATCCGGCCCAACTTTCTCCCTATGGTTGGGGCCTCCTAGTCAGCTTCGTTATCCATTGGTTCAAGAGTGGGAACGAATCTTCTCCCTCCATTCGAGAGTTCGCTTCCCTTTTCTAGCTGAAGTCTTCTCCTTCACTGGGTTTTTTGTACTTTGCCAAGAGGGTAAGGCAAAGTCTCTGATTTTTGGGCAACCTTCTTCCAACAAGGGCTGGAAACCAAAGTTTTTCTTTGTCAGAGGAGAGTCTTGGGAGTTGTTGGGGGAGCTTGGCGATGTTCCTCGTATCCCTCGGGTTTGAGGGGTCCCAAGGAATACGCGTAAGGCTAATCTATTGGTTATGAGTTTCCTTTTTGTTCTTACTCTGTTGTCTGGATTAACCATCTAGCCTGATTTGTAGATTTCTGTCCAATGCTCAATGAGGAGGAGACCGCTCGAGTCGCTAGGACTGAAGCTTTAGGGTTGCGACCATTCTTCGACTTGGTGACTGACCAAAACCTTGTTACATATGAGCTAGGTACCTCCATTGACCAGGCCCGGAGGTTGCATTATCATTTAGCCCCTAGTCTGACTCTATAGATCAAGACCTGATCATGTCGATGTTATCTGATACAGAGTAGTTGAGGAAGAGTAGGAAACTGGTGAAGGGGCCACAACTGCCCTCCAAGGAAGCATCGATTTTTGGGTCAGCGTTCACTCCCTTAGAGTAGACGTCCGAGGACCCTCCTTCTCATGGGGATGCTTCTGTGCCCATGTCTCCTCCCAAAATTTCCAAGGGCTATACCTGCTCGGAGGGGACCACAATGGGCAAGCTCGGGGCCGAGGCTACCCATCCTCCCGGAAAGGCGATTTCCTAGGTGCAGGGGAGCTGTTTCCTTAGCGATCTTGAGGCTACATTCTTTGCCTTGTTCGAGCTAATCTCCACATCAAATCCCAGGGCGGCTATGTAGGTTCCCTTTAAAAGGAAAGTTCAGCATACCATTCAAGGCTTGGCTAAGGTGGTCGTTATTATTACTCATGTCTTTCTCTCAATTGTTCTTGAATTCCCTGTCCGTTTTATATGCTGACCTACCTCTTTATTATATGTATATTTTTTTCTTTCTAGTCACTTGCCTGCGTAAAGATGCTGAATTTTCATCATGAACAGGATCTTTAGGAGGCCAAAGAGGCCCTCGACACCATGACGGTTAGCAAGGATAACGCTGAGGGGAAGGTGAAGATTCTGGCAAGCGAGGCCGCTGAGTTGAAAATGATCAATGATGAACTAGACGCCCGTCACTAGGACTTTGTAAAGCTCTCAGACACCCAAGCAAAGAACCAGGAGGCCGAGCTCAAAGCTAAGGATGCCGAGCTGGTGTCCTTAAAAGCCAGAGTGTCTGATCTTTTGAAGGAAAGATCTTCGGCCTTTGTGAAGGGGTTCCTGAACTGTTTCGACCAAGTGGGCAATGTTTATCCTAACCATGATTTGGACTTAATCTGGCCACAACTCGGTTTCAAGAAGAGATCTTAGGTGTCCAAAGAGGCTGAGGCGTCTTGCACCGAGACAGAGCCCATGCCCGAGGTGGAAGTTGCTAGAGAGGGAGTTGGTGGTGGTAAAGAAGCTGCCCCCTGACGTTGGTTAATGATGATTTCCTTTCCCCCCTTTTCTCCCTCTCTCTCTCTCTCTCTTTTTAAGGTCATGTAATCCTGTGGATGATACATTCCTGTATTTTTCAAGAGTTTTGTCACTAGCTTTCTTTTTCTTAAGAATGATGTGTATTGTGTCATTGTCTAGTCCCGAAGAGCTGGGTGTCTGGTCTTGACCGTACCCTCATTAGTTTTGTTGTTGTCCTTAAGACTGCGATCTCCGGGGTCGAGTTGTCCTCTGGTAGTTGTGATGAATAAATTTGAGATTTTTTGAGCTGTTGTGAACGGATGAGCTAACCTGGTTCGTTATGGAAGTGCTGACCTGGGTGCTTGAGCTCGAACCTTGCCACGTATTGCACTTTGGTTTTCTAGGGCTATTTAGGTCTTTTCACCTTTCTTTTCGTGTACTCCAAAAGTGACGGTTTTGCTTGTTTTAGATCGTGCGTCGTCACGGGAGGTAAGTGGCTCCTCGAACGTGGTGCCTTGAATACCCCTCCGTTGTGCCACGCGTCTCTCTCATTAAATGTGAGGGACGTGCATTAAATTCATTTGGCGCAAGCAATGGGTGTGTGCCTGTGGGACCTATAAGTTCATTCCCCAGGGAATGATTGTCTTTCTCTAGGCGCCAAAAAGAGAATCTTTGTCTCTGCTTCTTGGTGTAAAATCTCCCTTTTCTCGATTTCTTTGCCTCTTGCTCTCATGGCCAAGAATCCTTCTTCACCATTCGACGTAATAAGATGTCTCTTTCCTTAGGTTGAAGTCAGCGAAGTTGGGGATGAAGAGGCCCAATCCCTTGCTAGGTGTTTCAACTTCCCTCCTGGGGTGGTTGTGTGCCCTACTGCCTTGCGTCGGTTCCATTCCTTAGTTAGGGGGCGAAGTTTATTTCTTCGAGGTTCCTTTTCTACTAGGGCTTCGATTTCTGCTTCCCTATTTATTAAAGTAAGTTCTATATTTCTTTAGTTTTTGCCTAGCTATACTTCTTCCACCGGCCTGGGCAACCTTGCTGGCTTTCTCGGCGGCATGGGGAAAACTATTTCCCCGGTCTAGGGCCACCGTGTTGGAGTTTCTTCACTTCTACCATCCCGAGGAGGTTTTTGAGTTTTATCACTTCGTTCCCAGACGGCGAGGGAGAAAATCCTATCCCAGACCTCCCTCTAGAGCTGGAAGGATGGAGGAGGAGACATTTCTTTGTCTCCGGGGATGGCTAGGAGTATGGGGCCATTTTTTTCGGCATCCATGAAGGCTCTTATAGATTGGGGGCAGCGTAGGAATCTAGGTGAGTCCCTGCTAGCCTGAGACGTCATTTGTTGCTTTTCTTAGTCTCATTTGGTGATAGTGTTCTCTATCTATTATTCTTCATATTTTTCTCTTTCTTTTTACAAGTGAGCTACCACCTTTGTCCGGGGGAGAACTGAATCGGGTAAATCAGGCTCGTGCTCGCCTATCATTCTCATATGCTTAGTTGATGTGCCCTGAGCTGGCTTCGTTGCCAAGAGATCGTGAGTATTCGACACTCCGCCTAAATTTTCTTGCTCTTATTCTTGTTTGGAAACTTATCCTCTTATGCGTTTTTCTTGTGCAGTTCCTTCATACCTGGGTACCCAACATATTGCAATACTGGAGCAAGTGGGTTAAAGGAGGCGAGCCAAGAGTTCAAAACCTGTGGCGAAAAGGGGCAGGTTGGGGGATATCAGCTCAGTTCCCCCATCGAGTGTCGACACCAGCCTGGGGGCTCCAGACGTTGGTGGTGATGTTTCAGCCCCTTTGCCAACTCTGAGCTTTCTGCCTGCTCAAGTTAGGGGAGTTACTAGGCCCGAGCCTGCGTCTACTGTCGTAGTTGGGACCGTTGTGGGCAGTCCGGTGACGGGTCCAGTTCGGCTCGATTCTTCTCAGGCAGGAATGGTTGGTTCCAGCTCAGGGCGAGCTCCATCTTACTTGAACGTTGATCTTGCGGGGAGCCTACTAAGAAATGTGGGCCTGAGCAGTCGGGCGTTGATGGAACTGATCCCCCAGGCCGACCTGAGGCGTTCCGTGGAACTCCCATTTCAGACCCAAAGCCGAGAAGCACTTCATGCCCTTCTTGAGGCAAGTGTTGCCTTTCCTTATATTGCTCACTGCCTTTGGGTTTGCAGCGTTGTGACTCTTTTCTTTGCTTATAGGCGGCGACGCATATGTTGTGCACTTGGGAGGGAGATTTTCATTACGAGGAGTGACGTTCAGCTGAGGGCGACCGAGCTCTAGGAGGCTCATCAACGAAACTCTAAGCTCCTGAGCTGGGGTTTGGCCACTGAGAGAGAGCTGGAGCAAGTCCTTGCTCAGTGGGCTCAGACTTTTCGACAACTGATTGTCAGTACTTCCTCTGAAGTGTCCCCTCCGAGATGAGCTAGCTCGCGCCAAGGAGGACTGTGATGCTCGGATGAAGGACCTTCTGGATTCTTCTATCTCTCAAAATTTACTGTTGGAATAGGTGAAAGAGTCCCAAGCTGCTATTGCTGAACTGAACAGATCTGTGGCTGCTGAGTGCTAGCTGGTTAAGAATCAGCGAAAGGAGATCTAGGGGAGCCAGGGTGGAAGCGGCCAGGGCCTTTGTAGATGGGTTTTTCAATTTCGTCGACCAGGTGATTGAAAATTCCCTAGCCTAGATCTTGAGAAGTTTTAACCATGTTTTGATGTTCCCCCTAAGGTGGGTCTCCTGATGCTTCTCCTCCTGCTTCTTCCTCCGGCCAATCTTAAAGGACCTGACTCATTATTACTTTGCTCATTCTTGTCTTTTTGTTGTTTGCTCCTCTTTTTTTGCAACACCTGTAAAAATTTTCTTTTGTAATGGAACTTGTTTTATTGGTATGTTTGAATTGATGGCGATGCTGTATTCCCTTGCCCCTTACTTCAAGGAGGCCTTGACCTGGTTGGAGTAGTATTTTCCTTTGGGTTGCTTGTTTATCTAGCCACGTGCATCCTTGTGTTTTTCGGGTAATGTAGCTGGCGTCTAATTGTGCGAAGTAGCTGTTCATTTAAGTGGGCCTTTAGGTGGCTCAACAACCTTTCTGAGTCTTGTGCCCTCATTTATTTCTACGGGAATCCAACAGTCTTCCTCTAGGGCTATATATTCTATAGTATTTTGAGTCCCTACATCCCATTGTTTTTCAAAAGCTCTCCCTTCTTCAACTCCTCAATTCTTTTCGGCACTTAGCCTCTCAATTTCTTGGTTCAATGGCTCCCTCTCAGCTTTTCAAGCAGAGTGCCTGGGAGTCTCTAAAGGGCGAGTGATATTCCATCTTCCTACTTCCATCTTTGCTTACTACTACAGACGTTGATACCAATAAGAGTCGGTATGATCTCCTCGAAGGTCTAGGGGTTAGGGCTCCTACCCTCGATGAACCCTGCAACATGCTTGCTCTAGGGGAGGTTGCCTTTTTCGAGAGGGCATTCGAATGTGGTCTTTGGCTCACCGTCCATCGAGACTTTGTTTAGGTTTTCTCTTATCATGGCATGTGTCCCTATAGGCTTTCTCTTGAGGGGTGGGCTGCCTTGGTTAGTTTCTTCATTTTCTAGTGTATGCAGGGCTTTGAGACTTTCCCTACTGTCTCTGAGTTCTTCTATTTCCTTGACCTGTCCTTCGAATTTCCTCCTTTCTTTAGTTCTCTCTCTTTTAAGTGGTACTTTCATCCGTCGTTGGTTGCTGACATTCCTTCTTCCCCCGATGGATGGACCCATCGCTTTTTCTTCGTCTCTAGGGACTCATGGGATCCTGCTGCGGGGAAAGACTATCCTTTCTGGGTTTCCTGTTCTTGGGGAGCTTTCGGGAGAGGGGTAAACTTTTCCTGTCGATCTTTGGTTAGCCCAAACTCCATTGGTAGATATTGTGCTAACCCCGTTTTTGTTGGCATTGTATTGTGCAGGTATTCTCGGCTTAACTCCACTAGAGGCGTTCAATGTTCGCATGGTTGAGAAAGCCTCCCCCTTTCCCTACTCTGTCCTTGTTACCCCTCAGAACCTTGTTCGTTATGGGATAGGGGGAATTTCTACTCGGATCTAGTTCATGCCTTTCTTTTTCTTTGATTCGGATGTCCCTTCTGGCGACCCGGAGGTAGATCCATCTGGCGAGGGGGATGCTGAGGTGGAAACCTTGAAGAAAAAGCTGATACAGATGGAGCGTGAGAGAGATATTTTGAAGGAAGATAACACTCAGCTTAAGGGGGTGAATGCACAGCTGAAGAAAGGAGACTGTAAGTTGAAAGGCATTGCAGGGGAGGACCCAAAAGGAGGGGGATGTCTGTGATAGTGCTGCTTCTATGTCCCGAATAGTGCTGCTTCTATGTCTCAATTTTTTTTTTACCAGACTATTGAAATGTGAACCTTCCTGTTCTTAATAAAACACAGTCTTTTTGGTTATTGACTCTTCTTAGGCCGAATAGCCTGCCTTTTCGATCTTACGATCTTTCAAACACTCAGGCTGAAAAGCCTGGTCACTTTGCGCTTACGAGCTCTTAAGCTGAAAAGTCCGCCTTTTTGAGCTTACGAGCTCTCAAATACTTAGGCTAAAAAGCCTGGTCATTTCGAGCTTACGAGCTCTTAGGCTAAAAAGCCTTGTCGATCCCGAGCTTACGAGCTCTTAGGTTGAAAAGCCTTGTTGATCTCGAGCTTTCGAGCTCTTGAGCTTACAAGCTCTTAGGCTGAAAATCTTGCCTTTCTGAGCTTACGAGCACTCAAATACTTAGGCTGAAAAGCCTGGTCGCTCCGAGCTTACGAGTTCTCTTAGGCTGAAAAGCTTGGTTGATCCCGAGATTACGAGCTCTTAGGCTGAAAAGCCTTGTCGATCCCAAGTTTACGAGCTCTTAGGCTGAAAAGCCTTGTTGATCCTGAGCTTACGAGCTCTTATAAATAGTTTGCCAGCTCTTTCCTTTGCGAGTACTTTTAGAAATTTCATTAATCTCAAAGGATGGAGTTTTACAATAGCTTTGTTTGTTATTACAAAAGGTTTTCGGGGAGTATCATTGGTAATAACGCTTCAGATGGTCTACGTTCCATGAGTGTTGCAGGTCCTTCCCCTCTTCTGTTTGTAATTCATTGTTCCCAGGTCGAACTATCCTTTTCACGAGGTAGGGCCCTTCCCAGTTGGGTTCGAGTTTTCCATGGGTTGGGTCCTTCTGAGCTGGAAGGAATTTCTTTAGCACCAGGTCACCTGGTTTGAAATTCCTTCCCTTTACTCGCTTGTTATAGAACCTAGCTGTGCTCCTCTGGTAGGAGAATATCTGTTGTAGTGCGTCATCCTTTTTTTCATCTAAGAGGTCGAGATTTATCATTAGGAACCTCTCGTTCTGCCCTAGATCGAAGAGTTCGACTCTTACAGTGGGCACTCTGACTTCGACGGGGGCCATTGCCTCTGTCCTATACGCTAGGCTGAAAGGGGTTTCATCGGTCACAGTTTAGACAGTTGTTTGGTAGGCCCATTCCCAACTTGGTGCAGAAACCTGCGAATGCCAGCTTATCAAATTGCTTCCCATTATCTAAAACTAAGGCCCTGGGGATACCGAAGCGGCAAATTATTGATTTCCAGACGAAGTTCTTGACCTTCTATGCTATAATCTTGGCTAGAGGTTCAGCTTCTACCCATTTGGAGAAATAATCCACTGCGACTATGACGAACTTGCATTGCCCAACCCCCGATTGGCAGAGGCCCCATGATGTCCAACCCCCACTGCTGAAAAGGCCAAGGGCTGACCACAGGAGTGAGAAGGTAGACAGTAGGGCAGGTTGCTGTGGACTTAACAGACCTGGCATCTTTTCACTATCTCCTTGTTATCTTTAGCCATGGTTGACCAGAAGTAGCCTTGTTGCAACGCCTTAATTGCCAATGCTTTTGCACCAATATGGTTTTCGCACATGCCTTCGTGAATTTCTCTCAAAATATAATATGCTTCCACACTTGACACACATTTCATAAGTGGAACAGAAAATCCTCTTTTATAAAAGTTACCTTGGATTAGCGTGAATCTTGTCGCTCGGGCTCTCATCTTTGAAGCTTCTTTTGGGTCGTCCGGCAATACCCTGCCTTGTAGGAAGGATATAATGGGATCCATCCACGAGGTACTCTCTTTGATTGGCATGGCTTGGTTTTCACCGGCTTGCTCCTCCTCGAGTCGTATGCTAGGCTAAGCTAGGACGTCGACTGGTGTTTGCCTTGATAGGTCACGGTCAACCGCGGTAGCCAATTTGGCCAGAGCTGCCCGGGCGTTGGCCTCTAGCGGTATCTAGACCAACTCGAACCGTATAGACCTCCTCAGCAATCTGCGTACTTTCATCACATAAAGTGCCATTTTCTTCTCTTTAGCTGCGTATTCCTCTTCAACTTGCTTGACCACCACTTGTGAGTTGCTGTGGATTACGATCTGTTGTGCTTCCATCGACAAGGCCAGGTTTAGTCGGTTATGAGGGCTTCATATTCGGCTTCGTTGTTGGACACTTGAAAATCAAATCTCAGTGCGTATTTTTGGTCATATCCCTTTGGTGAGGTTAGGATGAGGCCAGCCCGCTTCCTCAAGCGTTTGATGCTCCGTCTATGTATAATTTCCAGGTCGGGACGTTGGAGATGTCGTCTAGATTCTCTTCGTCTCCTTCCAGTGGGGAAGTGAACTCAGCAAGGAAATCCTCTAGGACTTGTCCTTTGATTGCGGTCCTGGGCTTGAATTTAATGTTGAACTCACTAAGTTCTATTGCCCATTTCACCAGTCGACCCGAAGCTTCGGGCTTGTGCAGGACCTGCCTCATTGGTTGGTCCGTTGGGACCTCTATGGTATGCGCTTGAAAATATGGTCTTAGTCTTCGAGTTGCTACTAGGAGGGCAAACACGAGCTTCTCCATCTTTGGGTATCTTTCCTCAGCTCCTTAGAGGGCTTTGCTGCAGAAGTAAACCGATTGCTGGACCCGTTCTTTGTCTTTTACGAGGGCAGCGCTGACTGAGAAGTCTAATACGGCTATGTAGAGTGTTAGGACCTCCCATTCTCTAGGGCTGACCAACACTGGTTGCGAGGCCAGATAAGCTTTGAGGGCCTGGAAAGCCCCTTCGCATTTTTCATCCCACCCCGGAATGCGGCTTTAGAACCTTGAAGAAAGGCTGGCATTTGTCACTGGAACACGAAATGAATTGGTTGAGTGCAGCTATTCTCCCAGTCAAGCGTTGTATTTCGTGGGTGTTGGTGGGGGGTTTCATTTCGATGACAGCCTTCACTTTGTCGGGGTTCGCCTCAATTCCCCGACTGTTGACTATGAAATCTAGGAACTTCCCTGCCGATACTCTGAAGGCACATTTTACTGGGTTCAACTTTATTTTGTATTGCCGCATAATATCAAATGCTTCCACGAGGTGTTAGACGTGCGCCTCGGCTCGGAGTGATTTCACCAGCATGTCGTCTATATACACCTCCATGGTCGAGCCAAGCTTTTCTCTGAACATCTTGTTAACCAACCTTTGGTAGGTGGCCTTGGTGTTCTTTATACAAAAGGCATTACCTGATAGCAAAAGGTCCCTTGTTCCGTAATGAACAAGGTTTTCTCTTGGTCGCTCAGGTCCATTCTAATTTGGTTATACCCCGAGAAGGCATCCATGAAGTTGAGGAGCTCATGACCGGTTGTAGTGTTGACTATTAAGTCGATCCTCGGTATAGAGAAACTATCCTTAGGGCATGCCTGGTTCAGGTCGGTGAAGTCAATGCAGAGTCGTCACTTGCTGTTGACCTTTTTCACGAGAACAACATTGGCTAACCAGGTCAGGTAATTGACTTCCCTGATAGCCTTAGCTCGCAACAGCTTTGCCACTTCTTTATTGACTGCCTTTTGCTTGTCTGGTACGAAGCTTCTCCTTTTTTTTTCGCACTGGCTTGCAGCCAGGATCAACGCTAAGGCAGTGCACGATCACCGCGGGATCTATCCCTTCTATATCTTCTTGTTTCCATGCCAAAGCGTCGACGTTTTCTTTCAAAAATATGATAAGCTTTTCCTTAAACGGTGGGAGCAGCATGGAACCCACGAAGACTACGTGCTATGGGTCCTCGTCCATTCGTATTGGTTCCAGCTATTTTGTGGGGGTTGGTAGGCTTTCCAGCTCGTCCCACATCCTTTTGTCTCATGGATGCCACATAACATTCCCTAGCCAGGCCCTGGTCTCCTCTAACCACACCGACCCTATTCTCAATGGAGAAATTTATTACCAAATGAAAAGCCGAGAGTATTGCCTTGATGGCGTTGAGGGATGGTCTCCCCAACAGGACGTTGTAGATAGAGAGCGCGTCCAGTACTAGGAAACAGACGATAGTTGTAGCCTAGTTGGGCTAGTCTCCTATGGTGAGCACGAGTTGGATAGATTTGACTGGTAGGACTCTTTCGCTTAAGAAACCCTGGAGGTGGGTTTTCACGGGCTTGAGTCTCGACCTCCATATGCCAAGCTAATCAAAGGCAGATAAGAAAATGATATCTGTCGAACTTCCATTATCGATGAGCACCCGATGTACTGCTTTGTTCGCGATGATCGCCCTTATAACTAAGGGTTCATCATGTGGGTGCTAGCACCCTTCGAGGTCTGTGTCAGAAAAATTGATCTCCACATTTCGATAAGGTATTCTGATCGGGCTCTTCTGGCGTGTGGCTTTCTCACCGAGCTGGACTCACCGCCTCCTATGAATCCCCCTGAGATGACCTAGATTTCGCCAAGAGCTTCTTGGTGTTGTTGAGGGGGTGCTGCAGTAGCTCGGGCTTCCTGCCCTTGATTGTTCGGAGCTCTTCCTTCTCCCGCCACGTAGTGGCATAAGTGTCCCCTCTAGATTAGGTATTCAATTTTCTTCTTGAGCTAGATGCATTTGTTTGTGTCATGGCATGTGTCTTTGTGGTACTAACAGTATTTAGTGGCGCCCCGCCTGCTAGGGTCGAACTTCATCCGTGGCGGCCATTGGATGAAATTTTTGTTCTGAACCTCGTGGAGGACCTGAGCGATCGAGGTGATGAAGGGTGGGAGCCGTGTTGGGGCGTATCGCGGCTGTAACTCCTGTGGAGGGGGCACCTCCCTCCTTTTTCTCAGGGAGTGGTCTCTTTTTGGGGACCGGTCGTGCCTTTTTTCTTTCCTAGGACTATGGTCCATTTTTTTCTTGTCTTCTTCTATCGTCACCGAGCTTCCCTTCAAGCGGAGGGCCTCTTCGCCATTGATGTCTTTCTTGGCTTTTGCCAATACCTCAGACATAGTGGCCTATGGGTTTTTCGCGATTGAGAAAAGAAGGTCGTTGGATTGTACTCCGAGTCCCTACATAAAGGTAGTTAGCACGAACTTGTCATCCACGCTTTCCACCTTCAGAGATTCCTGGTTGAAGCACTGCATATAGCTTCTAAAGGACTCGTTAGGTCCCTATTTGTCACATAGTAGGTGGTAGGACAGTTTCCTGTATGTCCTTCCTCCGATAAAGTGTGACACAAATTGTACCATGAAAGAGGACAATAACTTGTTGAACCAGGCTATTGCCGACCCCTTTAGGGTGATGGCAAAAGCTCGACAGCGAATCAGGTCTGGATACCCTGATTCTTATAAAAATTCAAATGGTCAATCGGGTCTTTGGTTCCGTTGAATGCCTCTATCGACGACATCTAAAACTTCTAGGGAGAGGAAAATGAAGGACCTCGAGAGGGAATGGCAACTCGGTTTGCTGGACCAAAGTGTTCATGGTATCGAGGGCCTTTCTCTTAACCACCTCTTTCATGTTGCCCAGCTCCTGCTGGTGCTCGCGGATTTTTTGCTCCCACGTGTGATTGTCGACCTCCAGCGGGGGATGGGGTCTGTCTTGCCGGAAGGCTGCTTTAGTCTGACTGTGGGCTTCATCTTCATCTCGCTCTTCAGAGTGCCTCCTCTAGTGGTTTTCTCTAGAGTGGCTGTGCTCATGGAGCTTGGTGACTCCGTTTGGTGGGGCTTGGCGCTCTTGATTAGGGGCGTCGTGTTCTGCCGGGAGTAGAGGGGGCTCTTGTCGAGCTGGTGGGAAACGGGGGAGCTGATGTGTTCGTATCCACTCTATCAACTCATGGTTCTACTTTATTAGTTGCATCATAGTTTGGTGGTAGGTGTCTAGTTCATCAAGTGGGAGAAAGTTTGCCACTAGGGGATGGTCCTCGGCATCTACCAGGAGGACCAGGAAATTCTCTGGTAAGTTTTGGTGGGCATGAGGGTTGGCAGGAGTATTACTCATATTCCGAGTTGAAATCATCAAGTAAATAAAAACTCAAGTAAGAAAACGATGATAAAATTTCCCACAGACGGCCCTAACTAATAGTGTCTCGGAAATCACAGGCCAAACCCGACTTATGCAAGGTTACTGAGTCTGGTGTGAGAGTTGGTTTGGTAGATTGGATTACCTATTGAAAGAAAAGACATACAAGGTAACTTGTTCACCTTAGCCAATAGGTCAAGGTTACGTCCACTGTAATGGAGTCTCCTACTCCTTGATTTTGTATATTAAAACTCCAATGTATATAGCCGAGATTCAGGCACTGGGCCCTTACAATTGGTGTTTTGCTTATAGAGTGTACACGGTTCATAAATGTTCTCTGGGTCTCCCTTCTTCTGTAGGGCACTGTTATATATATATGGGTCATCTCTTTAATGGTTTTTAGCAGATTCTCCTACCTTTTTACCAATCCTGTGGGGACTTCCTGTCCTTGTCCTCCAAAAGCCTTTTTCAGCCGGCGTTACTATGCCCATGATCTTTGGGACGTTATGCTCCACCATTTTCTATGTACGGGCAGGTGTATTTATCACAGGTTTCAGAGGTGGTCCCCTTATCCTCTGGACACATGGTATGGTGGGATGACTCTGGGGCAAGAATTCGATTCCTCTTCCTCGGGTTCCCTTTTAGCTAACACCTAATCGGGCTGGAGCTGGGCCATTGCCCCTCGGGTGCACACCGGGTCTTCCCCTTTCAGCTCTTTGGCATGGGCTAACCAGAGACGCTTTTTTGGGGCCATTGAGCTCTGCCTCCAGTTCCTTATGGCATTTTGGGCTTCGATTTCATGGTGGCCCACGCCCAACATTCCACCCTTATCAAGGCTCGACTCGGATTCATCAAGAATCGAACTACTTATGGTATCCATGTCAGACCTCTTGCTATTGCATGGGCATCCATTAGGGAAATTGCATCACTTGCCCAGAGAGATCTAATTCAAAATTTCTCTTGATCTGATCCTGGTTCATGATGCATCAAATTGTACATGTGGCTGGTTGGCTTATCATGAAAAGATGTACAATTTCAGCCCAAGCATAGTGGACGATTTGGTTGATATGACAACTCAAAAGTATATTTCCATGGTTGTCTTTCGTATACCAAGTGAAACCATTAAATGACAAGAAAATCTACTTCTACAAGAGAATTTTTCACTGGGACTGGTAATAATGATTGTTCCATCTACTTGAACGAATGCCTATTTGAGTGGGAAAGAAAAATGATCATCTCCAACATAGTGTGCCACTATGTGCAGTAAATGTTGACCTGAGAGGTTTGGAGTCCACCCATTCACTCTATGAGAGAAATTGTTGTTACTTTCAAATAAGAAATAGATGATCTACTCGTAAGCAGGTGGATCTAACATTGATGAGACACGAGGCATGACCTTGACTAAACAAAGTGATAACATCTGAAATAAGAATCAGTGTCCTCTTATAAGTGAAATGCCTAAGGTCTTGATCTGGGATTACTAATGCTATATCACCTCAAGGGAATACCTACCATATACAGATATGATTGAGTTTTTGAGTTATGCCTTCAATGGAGTACCTCTCATGAGTGAATAAGATTGGACTTTAGACTTAATCTTTTTGTGGAGTACCTACCACATGAAAGATGTCTAACAGTGGAGTACGTCCCGCGAGTAAATAAGATTAAACTTAAGAGTTGATCTTTTTGTGGAGTGCCTACCACATGAAAGATCTCACTTATCGCTTGGACAACCAACCCTAAGATGGGGGTGGCATTTATTTGCAATCTTCCTTATAAACACAACATCTAGAGACATAAAGCTAGACAGATGCATAAACCTTTGTCAAGCCAAAGCAACTCAAGTGGAGGCATATGGCCTACTGCGTATGCCTTAGCCAAGGCAAAGGACAAAGTCCTAAGAATGAAGTTCTAGGCAAAAGAATCGAGAAGGCTCAGGCATAAGCCAACCTACTGCTAAGCTAGGGATGAAAAAAATCCTATCATAGGCAGAGACCTAGCTTAGTTCTAGCCATTCGATCAAACTTAGACCCACGACTAGGCATGATGGTGTAAGCCAAACAGATAAAGTTCAAAAATCGATTAGATCGGCGAACGGTGCAAGGGTCATAATAAGTGACCAAGAACTGATGTCTGAACCCTTTAATGAGGCAAGTCTTCTTGGCTAGGGGAAGAGAGCCTTGTCTGAAATGTCTCTAAGTATTGAACACCCGAGCCCTTTTTTAAGGTAGGACCTTTTTGCCAAGGGAAAGGTATACAAAAAAAGCCTTTTCGTAAGGAACGATACAATATAATTAATGAGAGAAAGGATTGCAAATAGACAATGTCTTCCAGTGTGCCACATGGAAATATTTTCTAGGGGTAAGTGAAGGGGTCAATAAATTCTAATCATCATTTGACAATTGGACTTGGACACATGGCAGGTTGCATGTGCTGAAAAGAGATATTTGAAATAACTTTACTATGACCATGCAAAAGATAAGATCCAAACGAGTAGGTGGCTAGGCTATCCCGGCCGAGCTAAAGTTGGTTTGACCGAGCAAAGGATAAGATCTGACCGAACAAGTAGCTAGGTTATCCCAACCAAGTTGAAGTGTGTCCATCTGAGCAGAGAATAAGATCTGACCGAGCAGATAACTAGGCTATTCCAAAATATCAGAGGCGGTATTAGGTAGCTAATAAGGAAATTGTCTAAATCATACAAACACATAATTAACATGTGACCTAAATTGACTAATGAAAAAGGAAACCATGTAACGGTCAAACATGAATTAAGGAAAGTCTAATTGGAATTTAGGTGTGCCACCATATTCTAACAAGGATTGTAGTCCTAAATAATTAGGGACAGACTCCCAATAAATATCGGTAAAGCTTAAGTCTAAGGTATACACACTTTATCTAGTAAATTGAATACACTCTTGTGTCATCACTAACTTAAGCATCGTTGTGCCTCTGACTGGTACTCCATCGGTCTGTGGCTGTTCATTTGTTTTGCAAGTCAGGGACAATCTCAAGTGCTCATTTCAGGTAAATCTCCTTATTATTTTAGGTGCAGATTTTTCCCTCTACAGTATCTAAAATTTAATAAAAATATTTTTATATTATTCAATACGTATTGAATACTTATTACACGTGTTCGATACATAGAGATCGGTATCCATGATGAATATACTTTTGATATAGAAGTGGATATATATAACAATTTGTGTAATTTTTAAATTTTAAATTTTTATCATTTTCTCTCAAATTCAAATACCATGATGCAAAAAAAAAAAAATCTAGAAGATATGTTGGCATTTTTTTAAGTACTATCTATTATCACGTACGAAAAGAACAAAAAATATTTTAATTACACCATATCTCTAAACAACAAGTACTTTTACAAAAATTAGTAAATAAATGTTGGTACTAGTTTATTAAATTAGAAATGTTCATTCTGTAGATATATTATGATGAGACACTCTACGCATTTGTGACTAATTTTTTTTTGGATAAATTTCATTCACATTCCCTATTGATAGGCTTAATTTAAATGACCTCCCTTTTCTTTTTTGAATTTTCACTACACTCGTTGTCAAAATTTGTCAATTGACAGAACTAATGGAAATGGTGTTCTTCCCTTTTGCCTATACAAATTTTATATATTTTCCTCATCTTGTATTACTGTTTGCATACCACTGACACCTACCCTCCCTTGTTCACCACCCATGCTTTCCACCCAATTATCACCACCCTCCCTCATCGCTCCACCGCCGATCACGCCCATGGTCAAGCCTGAAAAATCCATGCCAACACACTTTCTTTACCACCAATACCATTTTGTGTGTGTGTGTGAGAGAGAGAGAGAGAGAGAGAGAGCTTCGCAGTCCCATGGAGGAGTAAGACACAGAAGAAGGATAATGGCTGATGGTGTATTTCAACGTGGATGAGCAAAAGATGCAAGTAACATGAGATGAGCGTGGATCAGAGCTTCAAGGCTCGTATATGATGATGCAATCAAATATTGAGGGGATTAAATGGGTGTACACAGTAAAAATATAGTGGTTCACCAGTTAAGGAGTTTGGCTAGTCCATTCTTCAATGGAGGCTTTGGCTCCTTTTTCTTTATTGATCATACCAAAGGTTTACAGAATAGGTTTTTGGTCATTCGGTCCTCCTTTTTGATGGGGGCGTTACATGGTATTTATAAGGTCATTCCCTACTAAGAAGGATCTTAGCCGAGATTTTTGCCCTTATTTCGTGGACTTCTTCTTAGTTCTAGAAGAAGATCTTGGTTGGTTGAGATTGGGTGCCTTGATTACAGCTTCCTAACGCTTTAGGATCCTCTCGTGGTTATTCAGTTGTTGTCTTGCCTTAAGTGACACTCAGCCCTTACCCTCTGACCTTTACTAATGTGCCTGACCTCCAGAGCTTAGCACTTGAAATTTATTTTAGGTATCATCAGTTGCCCCCCAGCTCTTGGTCAAGCTGGCTTGGGCAAGGGTTGAACCTGCTTTAATTGATGAGGGTGGAACAAATGACCCAAGTTGAGCCCATGTCTTTTCCTGATCTCATGACGCTAGATAATCTGTTCTTATTTAGCACCGTTGCAGCTGAACGGGACTTTCCCTTTTTTTCCTGAATCTAATCTCTCTTCTACCGGGTCTGATGAGAGCGAGGATGCTGGAACTCATGTCAAGAAATGCAAGAGGGATGGTTGATCCTTTCTTTCATCCAGATCTTTCCTGGGGGAAGTTCTGTTTTCCTCTGCTGGGCAAGAATTGATGGATCTACTATCAGCGACTGAGAAGGAGAGGGATGAGTTGAAGGAGGAGAACCTGTGTTTGAAAGAGAGGATAGTCGAACTGCAGAGACGACTAGAAATTTTACTTTGATTGGTTTTTTTGTAATCTTTGATGTTCTTGAAACCTTGATTTTCCCTTTCCATGTTTGTCGCTTCTTATACACAATTTGTGGCTTTGAGAATCTGGCAGCTGATCTTCCATGTCGTTTCTTGGCTTATGGACCAAAGACCCCCATTTCTCCTTTTTGTAATGGATAGAAGCTGTGGAGCTTTCCCTCTAGTCTACGTGCTACAGGTTTTGCTTTTATTTCTTCTAGACAGGGAAACACATTCTGAGCTGCTGCATTCGCTTTAGGGACAGAAGAACTCATCCTGAGCTACTAAGCTATTTTTTTGGATTGATAAGTTCAACGTGAGCTCCAGGACTCTTTTTATGAACCAACGAGTTCATCGTGAGCTCTAAGGCTCTTTTTATGAACTAACGAGTTCGTTGTGAGCTCCCGGGCTCTTTTTATGAACTAACGAGTTCATCGTGAGCTCTAGGGCTCTTTTTATGAACTAACGAGTTCGTCGTGAGCTCCCGAGCTCTTTTTATGAACTAAAGAGTTCCTCGTGAGCTCTTTTTATGAACTAACGAGTTCATGGTGAGCTCCAGGGCTCTTTTTATGAACTAACAAATTTCTTGTGAGCTCCAGGGCTCTTGTTATGAACTAACGAGTTCATCGTGAGCTCCTGAGCTCTTTTTATGAACTAACGAGTTCGTCGTGAGCTCCCAAGCTCTTTTTATGAACTAACAAGTTCATCGTGAGCTCTAGGACACTTTTTATGAACTAATGAGTTCATCGTGAGTTCCTGAGCTCTTTTTATGAACTAACGAGTTCATCATGAGCTCTAAGGCTCTTATTACAGACTAATAAGTTCGTCGTGAGCTCCCAGGCTCTTTTTATGAACTAATGAGTTTTTCGTGAGCTCCTGAGCTCTTTTTATGAACTAAAGAGTTTATCGTGAGCTCCAAGGCTCTTTTTATGAACTAACCAGTTTTTCGTGAGCTCCAGAGCTCTTTTTATGAACTAAGGAATTCCTCGTGAGCTCCCGAGCTCTTTTTTTGAACTAACGAGTTCCTCGTGAGCTCCAGGGCTCTTTTTATGAACTAATGAATTCCTCGTAAGCTCCAGTGCTCTTTTTATGAACTAACAAGTTTATTGTGAGCTCAAAGGGCTATTTTTATGGACTAACGAGTTCCTCCTGAGCTCTAGGGCTCTTTTTATGAACTAACGGGGTCGTCGTGAGCTCCTGAGCTTTTTTTTATGAACTAACGATTTCCTCATGAGCTCGCAAGCTCTTTTTATGAACTAACAAGTTCATCGTGAGCTCCAGGGCTCTTTTTATGAACTAACGAGTTCCTCGTGAGCTCCAGGACTCTTTTTATGAACTAACGAGTTCATCGTGAGCTTTCGAGCTCTTTTTATGAACTAACGAGTTCATCGTGAGCTCCAGGACTTTTTTTATAAACTAACGAGTTCATCGTGAGTTCTATGCCTCTTTTTATGAACTATTGAGTTTGTCGTGAGCTTCCGAGCTCTTTTTATGAACTAACGAGTTCATCGTGAGCTCTAAGACTCTTTTTATGAACTAAGGAGTTCGTCGTGAGCTCTCGGGCTCTTTTTATGAACTAACGAGTTCGTTGTGAGTTCCAGGGCTCTTTTTATGAACTAACCAATTCGTCGTGAGCTCCCGAGCTCTTTTTATGAACTAAGGAGTTCGTTGTGAGCTCCTGAGCTCTTTTCATGAACTAACGAGTTCATTGTGAGCTCCCAAGCTTTTTTTATGAACTAACAAGTTCGTCGTGAGCTCCAGGGCTTTTTTATGAACTAACGAGTTCATCGTGAGCTCCCGTGTTATTTTTTTGAACTAATGAGTTCATCTTGAGCTCCCGAGCACTTTTCATGAACTTAAGAATTTATCGTGAGCTATTGAGCTCGTTTCCATGATGGAGGGACCTATCGAGATGCTTACCTTGACTACAACTTTGGATGAGGTGGTCCCAAGCGATCTCTGACATCTCCCCTTCTTCGTTGACTTCCCTGAGGGGGTTGAGGTGTGGTTGCTCCCTAGGTGGTGGGTTGTTCTGGCCTTCTTAAGCCTTCGCGCCTCATGTGGGCGTTGTAAGAGCTTTAAGAGTTCTTCGTTTTGTTTCAGCAAGCGTTGATTGACGAGGCGAAGGGCCTCCATCTTGTTATTCATAGGGAGACCCCCCCACGGGTGGATTGGTCTCTTGAACATTCTTAGGTTGTTTGCTATTAGTAGCTTCTTGTTGATCTTGCATTCGTGGTAAATTTGTCTAACTTCGGCTCATGTTTCGAGTTGATACCATCAGTCATTGAAAGATCAGTTTATTTATGATAGGAACAGTCGTTTCCTACAGATGGCGCCAAACTGATGGTGTATTTCAACGTGGATGAGCAAAAGGTGCAAGTAATGTGAGATGAACGTGGATTAGAGGTTCAAGGCTCGTATATGATGATGCAATCAAATATTGAGGGGATTAAATGGGTGTACACAATAAAAATATAGTGGTTTACCGGCTTAGGAGCTTGGCTAGTCCACTCTTCAATGGAGGCTCTAGCTCCTTTTTCTTTATTGATCATACCAAAGGTTTACAGAATAGGTTTTTGGTCATTTGGTCCTCCTTTCTGATGGGGGCGTTACATGGTATTTATAAGGCCATTCCATACTAAGAAGGATCTTAGGCAAGATTCTTGCCCTTATTTCGTGGGTTTCTCCTTAATTCTAGGAGAAGATCTTAGTTGGTTGAGATTGGGTACCTTGATTACAGCTTCCTAACGCTTTAGGATCCTCTCATGATTATCTAGTTGTTATCTTGCCTTAAGAGATACTCGGCCCTTACCCTCTGACCTCTGCTAATGTGCCTGACCTCTTGGTCCGAGCTGACCTCCTGAGCTTAGCACTTGAAATTTATTTTAGGTATCATCATTGGCGAATGAAGGATTCAAGGGCGCTGTGCGAAGAGCACAATAATTGATCTTACTAATTTCCATGATGATTCCAAGAATCCCTATACTTCTCAATTCCATCTCCAAAGGCATCCCATTGAAGTTGGTTCATAGTGGTTGTGACACCAGAAGGAAAAAAATTTTGGGTTTTGACCCAATTGAAGTAAAGAAGAATTTTAGTGCCAAAACTTCTTTTTCTTGGTCAGTTTCTATGAGATAGGGATTGTGTTTTTGGTATAGTGTTTAATGGTTGGTTACTGGTTTGTTTTTTGTCATATTATGAAGGGCAAATTATGAATTACTTGGTCTGTTTTTGGTATAGTGTTAGATTTTCCGTCCAAATTGACGGAGAGTGTATCACCAACACCAAAAAATGTGTTGGTGTGAGAAAAAATAATTCCGTCCAAAAAATTATATTTATGATGACCAAAATACCCTTGTCTCCCTTCCTTCACCTATTATTTACCTTGAAGAGCATTCAGAAGAGTATGTCTGTTAATCAAACTGAGCTAATTGAGCTTGGCTTGAGTTCGGTTCGTTCAAACTTGGTTCGTTTTTTAAATAAGCCCGAACTTGAACAAGTTTTTAGGCTAGTTTAGAAAACAAGCTCGGTTCAAACTCGACTCGTTTATATGCAAATACTTGGAATCGACTTAGGTTCGGCTCGTTTCCTAAACGAGCTGAACTTGAACAATTTTTAAAACTCGATTAAGAAACAAGCTTTTCAAGCTAGACTCGAACTCGACTCGGGCTCTTTCAACTTACAGCCCTACGAAAGAGCTCTCATAACAGCAGGTCGCGGTCCTAGTCAGTATTGGTAATGTCAAATTTAGAGATTCTGAACAATGAGTATAAGAGCAACTCTAACCCAATTTAGGGAAATGATTAGTTAAAATATATTTAAATATTATATTATGTATTTTAGTTAGCAACTTTTTCAAGTTCACTCAAACTGCACTCTCTGTTTTAACTAACTACTCAACTAACTTTCAATAATATAATTCAAAAATTTAATTTTGTCATACATTATATAAATTTAACCAAAATTAATAGCACCTATTTTATCAAAAATTAATAGCAAATTAACCACCTATTTAACCAAAAATTAATAACAATTTAGCCACCTATTTAACCAAAAATCAATAGCAATTTATTCACATATTTAACCAAAAATCAATACCAATTTAACCACCTATTTAACCAAAAATTAATACCAATCAATAACAAAATCAATAGAGATGGGAGAGGTGGGTTTCAGTAGCAAAATAGAGGGGAGGGGGAGGTGAGTTTCGACAGCAAAATAGAGGGGAGGGGGAGTTGAGTTTCGACAGCAAAATAGAGGGGAGGGGGAGTTGAGTTTCGGCAGCAAAATAGAGGGGAGGGAGATGTGGGTTTTGGCAGCAAAATAAAGGGGTGGGGGTGTGGAGGGGGAGATGAATACCTGGCTATTCAGTTTAAGAAGTTCAGCAGCAAGAAGTGTCAAGCATGAAGGCCTCTCCAGATCTAGCGAGCATGAAAGCCTCCTAATTTTGGCAAGGAGGATAGCTAACTGGGTTGGGGCTGGGTTTTGGAGTTAGCTTGACCAAAATAGCTAAAATTTGGAGGATAGCTAACTGAGTTGAAGATGCCCTAAGAAGATTTATGCTATTTGAAAGATTCCCATGCCAAATCTATTTTCCCTTTCGGTATAATGGGTATCTCATGTGAGTGCTTTATAAGTAAAAATTTGTTCATCTCTCTTGTGAAGTTTTGGTTGCCATTTTCATGGCTAGTTAATAAAGAATGAGTGTTGCCTTCAGTATCATTATCAACTGGCATGTATGTAAACTGAGGACTTGGAAATCCTTTACTACATTTACTACAAGTTAGCTGTCAAGCAGAGGGATGGAATGTTGGTAATTTGACAGGAAACACACCAGGCCACACCTTATGCCTCATAATCATGTGCTGATCAGAGAAAGTTTTGCTTTTGATGGGCTACACTTTCTTCATTTTGATGTAACAGGTGACAACAATGGTGCTGAAGGTTGATCTCTAATGGCGTCGCTGCTATAAGAAGATCAAGAAAGTGTATTTTCCCTTAACAGAAGATTCTTTTCCATTAACAGAGTAATGGTTTTTATTTTAGTCCAAAATTATAAGGGGTTATGTGTGGGGTTTTAAAGTATAATGAGGTAAGTTAAAAAACCACAAGGAGGGAATTTATAATTTGCCCTATTATGAATGATTGTTTGAATGCCTTTTGATTTTGGTGAGGGCAGTGGGTTGAATTGGTTGATAGAGGATGGATTTAATAGGAGATGGGTTAAATTGGACTTGAATAAGGGATGGACTTGGTGGTTGAACAAGGTTGGATAGTGGAGGTGGTGCTTGTGTAGCTAAGTGGTGGTGTTGCTAGCCATGAAGGGAGGGAAAGAGGGTGTTCATATGCTATCTTTCTCTAATTCCATCAAGTGGAAAGTAATTTGGGTTCTTTGTTTTGGGGGGGGGGGATCAATTGAATTTTTGAAATTTTGGTGCTATTAGGTGTTCTGAAATTTGGAATTCTCTACTCCTTTGTTATCTATTTTCATTTGGGCACAAGAGGTTGTGGTGGTGGTTTATGGGTAAGGGCTAAGGGTGGCTACTGTTAAAAAAAATTGTTTTTTCTATTTTTTTTTTCTCTAGAATCGAGTACAAAGATATATAGATACAAATAGGAAGTTTAGGGAGCTATTCTAGGCTCTACATTGTCTATGGATATAACCATGGTTGACCCTTGAAGAATGGGATTTTACAATTAAATGGTTCCTATAATTTCTCATGCCAACACTCCCCCTCAAGTTGGTGCATAGATGTCTCTAATGCGCAACTTGTCGAGTAAGTTGTAGAAGTTTTTTCTGGACACTACCTTTGTGAGTATGTCCGCCAACTGGTCTTCTGACTTGACAAAAGGCAACTGAATAATTTTTCCTTCAAGGTTCTGTTTGATGAAATGCCGATCCACCTCAACATGCTTACTACGATCATGTTGGACGAGATTATAGGAGATGTCAATAGCTACCTTCTTATCACAAAACAAGTTGATTTTAGAGGTAGGAGCAAAGCCAATCTCAGTTAGTAGCCTTCTAAGGCAAAGAAGTTCGTAAAGACCCTTAGCTATTACCCGAAATTCAGCTTCAGCGCTAGATAATGCTACTACTTTTTTCTTCTTGCTTCTGCATGTAACAAGATTGACTGCTACAAAAGTGAAGTAGCCCAAAGTGGATTTTCTATCCAAAATTTTTCCTGCCTAGTCAGTGTTTGAGTAGCCATCAATGTTTAGATGATTATTCTTGGAGAATATAAGCCCTTTTCTAGGAGAGGACTTTAAATAACAAAGAATCTGAATTACTGCATCTATATGATCTTCACTAGGACAATGCATAAATTGACTCACTACACTTAACATCTTAAGTGATATCCGGCCGAGTATGAGATAAATGAACTTACCAACTAAGCTTTGGTACCTCTCTTTATCAGTTGGCACCTGATCTGAATATTCTCCAAGTTTATGATTCTGAACAATTGGAGTATCAGTTAGATTACACTCCAGTAATCTGACTTATGATAGAAAGTCTAGCACATATTTTCATTGAGAAAGAAATATGCCTTGTCTCGATCTAACTACTTCACTTCCCAGAAAAATACTTAAGTCCTCCCAAGTTCTTCATTTCAAATTGGTTGACAATTGCTCTTGGAGTCTAGAGATATCTTTTGCGTCATTTCTTGTAATAAATCATGTCATCTACATAGACTATTAGAGCTGTCACTTTTCCTTATAACCAAACTAAATCGATCAAACCATGCATGAGGTGATTGTTTCAATCTGTACAAAGCCCATTGCAGCTTGCATGCAATCTTCATCTCTAAAGATGTAGTGTACCCTGGTGGAATATCCATGTAAACCTCCTTTTCGAGATCGCCATGGAGGAAGGCATTTTTTACATCAAACTGATGCAATGACCAGTCTAAATTTGCCGCTAGAGATAACAAAACTCTAACAGTATTTAGTTTGACCACTAGTGAGAAATTTTTTGAGTAATCTATGCCATATGTCTATGTATATCACTTTGTCATGTGCCTCGATTTGTATCGATCGATGGATCCATCATCCTTGTATTTAATGGAGAAAACCTATTTTCACCCCACTGTCTTCTTTCCTTCAGGTAGTGGGACTAACATACAAGTTTTATTTTTCTGCAAAGCCTCCAATTCTTCCTTTACAACTTGGGGCCAGTTTGGATCTAATAAAGCTACTTCAACGTTACTGGGAATATGGCACGAAGATAGCATATGTACAAATGCCTTGAGAGGTTCGAATAATCTTTCAGTAGACACATAGTTGGCAATCCGATACTTGGATCTCTTTTCTTCCACATCCAGATATTATCAATTTGGTGGCTTGCTACGATTGCGTCTGAAAGGTAAAACATAACCCACAGAAGGATCCAAGGCATTAGTATGTGAAGGTGTGGTAGAAGAGCTTACCTCAAGAATATTCTCAGGATAATAGTCTTTATGTACTGAGGAGTGAGGGGATTTATTTCCAAAGGATTCTTTAGATTTTGTATTTCTAGATTCTGAGGATATTGATTTGGCTTTAGGAGACATATCAACTCCTAAAGACATCTCAACATTCGGCTCTATCATTTCATTTCCATCATTTTGTTTGTGCTGAGTTATCTTCAAATCCTAGCCATTCAGCACCCAACCAATTTGGCTCTTCATCTTGAAGCTCCCCCTGAAGAGATAAATTGCATGCCAGTGATAGAAAGAAAGTGTCTGACTCTAGAAAAGTAGCATCCATAGTGATGTAGGTATGTTTGATGATAGGTTCGTAGCACCGATATCCTTTTTTATGTAAGCCATACCCAAAAAAAGACAACGCACCACGCACGAATCCAACGTAGTGCACAATAAAGCTTGTGTGGTTTCTAAGATATGCCGATTCTTCCTTTTGGCAATGCCATTTTGTTTTGGGGTTTGAGAACATGAGGTTTCATTGACAAGACCACGACTCTAGAAGTAAGCTTGAAATTGTTGATTGACACATTCACCACCATTGTCAGTCCAGAGGGTTTGAATCTTAGCTAAAAATTGTGTCTAAGCCATTACATGAAAGGATTGAAAAACACAAAATACATCATCTTTATGTTTTAAAAAATAAAGCCATGTCATTTGAGTACAATCATCGACAAAAATCACAAACCAACGATGGCCAGATGAAATAGTTACTAGGGAGGGTCTCCACACATCTGAATGTATTAAAGCAATAGGGATATCACTTTTATTCAAGCTCACTGGATAAGGAAATCTATGAATTTTGGCTACAATGCAAGTATCACATTAAAATCATTGTAAATTGAAAAATAGATCCAAAAATAAGTGCTTCAACTAACCAAATGATGGATGCCCCAAGCAACGGTGCCATAAATCTACCTCTCATTGCCATTAATCGCGTGGTGCATGTGATTATCTTTTTTAGGACTGAAGCCATCCATGTAATATAATCCCCCCTCTTAGTACCACACCTAATGATCTTTTTGGTGAGAATATCCTGAAAAAAAAAAACAAAAAGTAGGATATATTAATACCACACAATTGAGATATGCAGTAATTTGGTTTACAGACATGAATTCATTAGGCAGAGATGGAATGAGTAAATTATGAGATAATGAAAGTGAGGGTCATAAAGTCACAGTTCCAGCCCCTGTAACTGGATATGTGACCCCATTAGCGTTAGCAATACAATTTCGTCTCGTCGGGTGCTATATGAGAAATAATTGAAATCAAACGTCACGTGGTCCCTGATTTGTGCGTAAAGTTAACAAATTTTACTATGCCTTTTTGGACTAATTGTGCTGTGATGAAGTTTAAGTAATGACATTTTAAGCCTTAAAGTGAATAGCCTAAGAACAACAAAAACCACACTTGAATGTAACACCAGCACAAAAGGGAACAAAAATGCAGAAGGTTGGAACAAAGCAAGGACGTTCGAACGTCAACCCACGTTTGAATGTGATCTGAAACCCTGCCAAGACCAGCTATCGAGACATGGCGTGTTGTAGTCAACAAAAAGAGAAGAATCAGAAGCACTTGAGTACAACGTTCGAACATCACTCCACGTTCGAATGTTGTCTTGAGTGACTAAGGAGTTGCTAAGTGTACAGTCAATGCTGTTCAAGGCGTATGGAAGTGACCAAGTCAGAGACCACAGGCCACTTGAGTGAAAGAAATCAAACGTCATTTGACATTCAAATGCCCTCAAGGCAAAAGCAGACTTGACATTCGAACACCCTCAAAGCAAAAGCAGACTTGACGTTCGAACGCCAGATCACGTTCGAATGTCCCCATGCAGACTGCCTGCAGAATAGTTGATTCCTATGGGCAAAAAACACTATTCACTCATCCTCACCTATCTCCTACCCCCCTCCCCTTCCTTGCCTATAAATACTCCCTTGTTGGGAGCTTAAAAAGGCATTCTTCCTCTTGTAGAGAAAGGAGGGAGCAATCTTTATTCTTGTAAAGTAAGAATGTTTTAGTAATCTAGTTTTTGAATATTTCATGTTTATGCTTTCATTTTCCATTTATATCAACCATGATGGAGGCTTAGACTCCCCATGTAGTTGAAGTCTTTCATTTACTTATACTAAGTCTTTACATTCATGTTGTGACAACTATGATGGAGGCTTAGACTCCCCTTGTAATTGTACTTGCTTTTATTTATAAAGTATCAAGAGAGGTAGTTCATCTTTTGGTTGTGGTGGAAACCCTCCAAAAGCAACTAGCTTTCTTCTACTTTTCTTGTTCATGTGTTTCACTTCCATTGCTTGAGCATCCTTCTTTCTTAGAAGAGTGAAACTCTTCCACTTTTCTAGAGCTTTACCAAAG
>CAUOFW020000001.1:6229140-6292615 GCA_963454935.2 Ilex paraguariensis
AAACACTATTCACTCATCCTCACCTATCTCCTACCCCCCTCCCCTTCCTTGCCTATAAATACTCCCTTGTTGGGAGCTTAAAAAGGCATTCTTCCTCTTGTAGAGAAAGGAGGGAGCAATCTTTATTCTTGTAAAGTAAGAATGTTTTAGTAATCTAGTTTTTGAATATTTCATGTTTATGCTTTCATTTTCCATTTATATCAACCATGATGGAGGCTTAGACTCCCCATGTAGTTGAAGTCTTTCATTTACTTATACTAAGTCTTTACATTCATGTTGTGACAACTATGATGGAGGCTTAGACTCCCCTTGTAATTGTACTTGCTTTTATTTATAAAGTATCAAGAGAGGTAGTTCATCTTTTGGTTGTGGTGGAAACCCTCCAAAAGCAACTAGCTTTCTTCTACTTTTATTGTTCATGTATTTCACTTTCATTGCTTGAGCATCCTTCTTTCTTAGAAGAGTGAAACTCTTCCACTTTTCTAGAGCTTTACCGAAGCCGTGAAGGGCGGAAAGTGATTCACTTATTCTTCATTGAAGAAAAGCTCTTTGTTTAGTTTGCTTTACTTAGTAAGGTCTCTACTTAGAGGGATGAGTANCCCCATTAGCGTTAGCAATACAATTTCGTCTCGTCGGGTGCTATATGAGAAATAATTGAAATCAAACGTCACGTGGTCCCTGATTTGTGCGTAAAGTTAACAAATTTTACTATGCCTTTTTGGACTAATTGTGCTGTGATGAAGTTTAAGTAATGACATTTTAAGCCTTAAAGTGAATAGCCTANAGTATCCAACAGTTATGTTTGTGCAACTTCTTCATGCTTTAATGGTTTATACTCCACCTGTTCATTGGGTGATTGAATATACCTAGCAAAGATTGAGGTCCTTTGTATAACCAGGGCTCCATCTATGATACGGATGACTCTTGCATAGAAAGATCCGATGGTTCAATGCAAGTACCCTGACTAGCTCTTCATGACAACCTTTCAATCCCCATTATCATTGCGTNAAAATGCAGAAGGTTGGAACAAAGCAAGGACGTTCGAACGTCAACCCACGTTTGAATGTGATCTGAAACCCTGCCAAGACCAGCTATCGAGACATGGCGTGTTGTAGTCAACAAAAAGAGAAGAATCAGAAGCACTTGAGTACAACGTTCGAACATCACTCCACGTTCGAATGTTGTCTTGAGTGACTAAGGAGTTGCTAAGTGTACAGTCAATGCTGTTCAAGGCGTATGGAAGTGACCAAGTCAGAGACCACAGGCCACTTGAGTGAAAGAAATCAAACGTCATTTGACATTCAAATGCCCTCAAGGCAAAAGCAGACTTGACATTCGAACACCCTCAAAGCAAAAGCAGACTTGACGTTCGAACGCCAGATCACGTTCGAATGTCCCCATGCAGACTGCCTGCAGAATAGTTGATTCCTATGGGCAAANGCATCGGAACCATGTGCTTAATTCTCACAGTCCATCTTTATCTTCCGATTAACTTGATGTTTACACGGGAGTTAATTGAGTTATACAACACAAACATAATAAAACAGATACTCTAATACATGTCCCAATCCTCGAGCTAAAGAATAGTTGTTACATTTTGAGAATCTTATATTGTGTATAACTTTGCTTTACTGTATATAAAGTTGTGTTAATTACTTTTATGTCTGAAAATGTTCCTCACTATCAAAATTTGTCAGCTGAATCTTCTGGATCTGTGAATCAATCTGAACCACTTTCACCTAGATCAGTAGCAGACTCTTGTGAAAGTAAAATGAAAAATGGTGAGAGACAAGAGGAAATTCCTGTAAGGGAAGGGGAAATACCTAACATTCGAACTCTAAGGGATTACTTGAATCCCACAAGGAATAGTGTTCCCTCTTGTTTTATTTTTCATGAAGATGCACCCCCATTTACTGTAAAGACAGGGACAGTTCAACTACTCCCTCAGTTTCGTGGACTCAAAACAGAAAACTCATATATGCATATAAAAGATTTTGAGGAAGTATGTGAAACTTTTTAAGACAATTTTGAACTGGCCAAGATGAAACTTTTCCCTTTCTTCCTAAGGGATAAAGCTAAACAATGACTAAATTCTTTAAAAGCTCTTTCAATACCTGACTGGCGGCATTACAAAATGAATTTTTCAGAAATTTTTTTCCTCTACACCGCACTAATGCATTGAAAAGGCAAATCATAAATTTTTCGGTCAAAAAAGGAGAAACCTTTTACCAAAGTTGGGAGAGATTCAAGGATCTACTCCAGTCTTGCCCACACCATGCTTTTGAGAATTGGACCTTGGTAGGATTTTTCTATGACTCCCTGCCCAGTAGACTACGCCAATTTGTCGAAATGATGGCTCAAGTAGAGTTTATGAGAAAAAGTCTGGAGGAGGCATTTGATTTCTTTGATACAATATCTGAAAGTTCTCAGATATGGGACTCCGCCTCTCCCAGAACTATTGAAGTCAAACCATCTACTTCCCAAGGGGGTAAGTATGTCTTGAAAGATGATGATGACCTTAGAGCAAAAATGCCCACCCTATCTTGAAAGCTTGAAGTTTTAGAGATGAAAAAAGTTCATCAAGTTGATATTAGCTCTCCCACAGAACAAGTGTGTGGGATGTGTGCTCTAACAGGACACCCTACTGGGGAGTGTCCTACAATTACAGCATTCAAAGAGGTTCTGTTGGAACAAACAAATGTTGTCTCTAATTTCAACAAGCCTTACTTTAACCCATACTCTAAAACATACAATCCAGGGTGGCGGAACCACCCAAATTTCAGTTGGAGGAACACACAACCAACTCCAATGAACCAACAAGGTTCACACCCACCACTTCAAGGATCTCTTGCATACCAACCACACCAACCACCCAAAAGAGGAACCTTGAGGACACACTGAACCAATTCATGCAAGGCCAAATGAACTACAACCATAGTTCCACTCAGGTTTTCACTGATTTCAAAACCCAGACCACTTAATCTTTCGAGGATTTTAAAAGTCACATCCAAAAGTTGACCCAATCCATGACCACACATGAAAAGGGCACGTTTCCTGCCCAACCAAAACCACCACAATGCCAATTTCAAGTGGAAAATCCTTCATCCATGGAAAATCCACAAGGTCAAGCCCAAGTTGTCACTACACTAAGAAGTGGCAAGGTGATTGACAAGACCATTTGAGACAAGCTAATTCCAAAGCCAAAATTCATCCCAGTCAACTCACCAATCAAACCTAAATCGGTTGAGCCTAAACTTGTGAGAGAAGAGGAACCCGAGCCCATGATTGAACAAGAATTAGAACCATCACAGGAAGAAGAACCCTCGTGTTCTATTCCTGTTCCTTTTCCTGATAGACTCAAAACTGCACATAAGTTGAATAATCAGCCAAAAATTTACGAGCTCTTCAAGCAAGTAAAAATCACCATCCCACTTCTGGATGCAATCAAACAGGTTTCATCTTATGCAAAGTTTCTAAAAGACTTGTGCACAGTCAAGATAAGTTAGAATGTTCAAAAAAAGCCTTCTTGACAGAACATGTCAGTGCTTTGCTTCAACATAAAACTCCTCCAAAATACAAAGATCCAGGGTGTCCAACTGTGTCATGTGTCATTGGAAATTTTAGAATCAAACAAGCACTGTTAGACCTTGGAGCAAGTGTCAATTTACTCTCATTCTCTGTTTACCAACAGTTGGGTCTAGGAGAACTCAAACCCACAAGTGTCACACTTTAGTTGGCAAACAGGTCTGTCAAAATTTCTAGGGGTATTGTTGAAGATGTACTTGTTCAAGTGGACAACTTTGTATTTTCTGTTGACTTCATCATCTTAGATACTCAGCCAACACAATATTCAAAGAATCCAATTCCTGTTATTCTTGGTCGACCCTTCCTAGGAACTTCCAATGCACTAATCAATTGCAGGAATGGGGTCATGAAATTAACCTTTGGAAATATGACACTTGAGCTGAATATTTTCAATGTTGCCAAACACCCAGGAGAGGACTGAGAAGAAAGGGAAATAAATTCCATTGAGTCTTTTGTCCAGGACCATCTCAACAACACATTCAGTGAAAATTTCACTGAACTTTCTTTGTCAGAATCTATCACATCTGAAACCATGGATGATGATCCAAAGAATTGCCCAATTCATGCTGTTAATTCATGGACCCCCAAATTCGAGGAACTTTCACCAAGTGGCACAAAGTCACTCTTATCAAGTGACAAGTCACTAAAGCCTAAATTAAAACCTCTTCCATCTGACCTCAAATATACATTCCTAGGAAAGGATGAGTCATTCCCAGTGGTAATTTCGTCTATGCTCACAGACTTGCAAGATTCTAAACTGATTGAAGTTCTTAAAAGCCACAAAAGCACCATTGGGTGGACTATCGCTGACTTGAAAGGTATAAGCCTATTAGTGTGCAATCATGCTATATACCTTGAAGAGGACTCAAAACCCTCTCGTCAAATGTAGTGACGACTGAACCCTCACATGAAGGAAGTAGTAAAGGCAGAGGTTTTAAAGCTCTTAGATGTCAGGATAATCTTCCCCATCTCCGATAGCGAATGAGTTAGTCCAACCCAAGTTGTGCCAAAAAAATCTAGAGTCACAGTGGTTAAAAATGATGCAAATGAACTAGTACCAATTAGAGTCGTCAGAGGATGGTGGATGTGTATCGATTATCAAAAACTCAATTTGGTGACCAGAAAGACCATTTCCCTCTTCCCTTTCTTGACCAGGTTCTAGAGAGAATCGCAGGACATGAATTTTACTGTTTCTTGGATGGCTATTCCGGATACAATCAAATTGAGATAGCACTCAATGATCAAGAGAAAACCATATTCACATACCCCTTTGGCACTTTTGTATTCAAAAGGATGCCATTCGGGCTTTGTAATGCTCCTGCAACATTCCAAAGATGCATGTTGAGTCTGTTCAGTGACATGATTGGGAAATTTTTGGAAGTGTTCATGGATAACTTCTCTGTGTATAGTGACTCATTTGATTTGTGTCTGGCCAACCTATAAAAATTATTGGTAAGATGTCAAGAAGCAAATCTAGTGCTTAATTGGGAGAAATATCATTTCATGGTAACACAAGGCATTGTCTTAGGTCACATTGTGTCGTTTGAGGGCATGAAAGTTGACAAGGCCAAAATAGATCTGATTGAGAATTTGCCTGCTCCCAAGACTGTAAAAGATGTTCGATCATTTTTGGGACATGCAGGGTTTCACAGGAGATTCATAAAAGATTTCAGTACCATAGCTAAACCCATGTGTCATCTCCTAAGTTAGGAAAGAAGGATGCTAAACCTAGGCTTTTGCGATGGATACTCTTACTTCAAGAGTTTGACTTGGTCATTAAGGACAAAAAGGGTGTTGAGAATGTGGTAGTAGACCATCTTTCCAGGTTAACTTACGAATTTCATGAGGATGGAATGTCAATCAATGAAAAATTCTCCGATGAACAACTGTTCATAATTGATGAGACCCCCTGGTACGCTGATATTGCTAATTTTCTTACTACTGGAACACTCCATCCGTCCTTTTCCCCCACAAACAAAAATAAATTTTTGAGAGAGGTTCACAATTTCTTTTGGGAAGATTTGTACGTATTTAACTACTATAAGGATCAAATCATAAGACGTTGCATCCCCACCCAAGAAAGCAAACAGGAAATAGCATTTTGTCATTCTGAAGCATGTGGAGGTCATTTTTCATCTAGAAAAACCGCTGAAAAAATCCTGCAGTGCGAATTTTACTGGCCCACACTTTTCAAAGATGTCCATGTCTTTTGTTCAACTTGCGATAGATGTCAAAGGTTGGAAAGTATTTCAAAGAGAAACATGATGCCTCTAAACCCTATTCTGATAATTGAAGTTTTTGACTATTGGGGCATTGATTTTATGGGACCATTTCCCCCCTTCTTTGGCTATCTATATATTTTGGTAGCCGTAAACTACGTATCCAAATGGGTCAAGGCAATTTCGTGTCAGAATAATGATCATCAAACAGTGATCAAGTTTTTAAAAGAAAATATTTTATCCCGATTTGGAATCCCAAAATCTATCATAAGTGACGGAGGTGCTCATTTTTGTAATCAACCTTTCTGGAATCTGATAAAAAAATACTTGATTTTTCACAAAATTGCAACTCCATACCATCCATAAACTAGTGGATAGACTAAATTGGCTTATCGGGAGATTAAATTAATTTTTAAAAAAATGGTAAATCCAGACCGCAAAGATTGGTCGTCAAAACTAACTGATGCACTCTGGGCGTATCGTACTGTTTTTAAAACAATTTTGGACATGTCTCCTTACTAATTAGTCTATGGAAAGCCTTACCACCTACTTGTGGAATTGGAACATAGGGCATACTAGGCTATTAAGGCATACTGGGCTATTAAGGCAATAAACTTTGACATGGACAAAGCTGGACTAGCAAGAAAACTTTAGATTAATGAATTGGAGGAATTAAGAAATGAAGCATATGAAAATGCTAAGATTACAAAATCCAGGATGAAAATTTTTCATGATAAAAACATAGTACAAAAGTCTTTCAAACCTGATCAAAAAGTTCTACTTTTCAATTTTAGACTCCACCTTTTTCCTAGAAAGTTGAAATCAAGATGGACTGAACCTTACATTGTCAAAAAAATGTTTGAACATGGGGCAGTGGAAGTGGAGAACCTATCAAACGGTAATATCTTTACCGTCAATGGTCAGAGATTGAAACCCTTTGTGGAGGACTTTGTCAAAAATGTGGAGACCATTCTTTTAATGGATCTAGAACAGCGCTTCAAGAAAAGAGCCTGCCGACAGAAAAAAGGGTCGGGTCAGGAAGAACCCGATCCAACTCGAACCACACCACCGCCTTTATAAGGCCCTACCCTGTTTTCCTCCCTTTCCACGCACCTCGATCCCTTTCTCCTTTCTTTTCTTTTCTTTCTTCTTCTTCTTCTTCTTCTTTTCTTCTTCTTCCCTGCTGTTACGATACTTTGGAATCACGACCCATCTCCCAACAACACCATGACCATATTACTGGAAGATCCCATCCTTTGTCTTATAATCTGCGTGTGTTTACTTTATTTGTACATGGCCATGCTTCTTTTGTCTGCACTCAGAATCAAGGGTTATCACCCTAACCTAGATCTGCAATGAAATGGTTGATTGTGTATTTTGCTTGTAGGTTTTGGCTAATGAACCAGATTTCTACCATTCAAAGCTCACCTGATCGGTAAATTCGAAACATTGGGGACAATGTTCAGTTTAGGTTGGGGGGAGAGAACTACAGTTTATATGAGCCTGAACCTATTAGAAAATTTTTAAATTTCTATTGTTGTTGTTGCTTCTGTTGTTGTTGTTCTTGACCAGATTGTGTACCGTAGTTTTACCATGTTTTATATTTTGATGATTATGTTTGTGGGTCATCTTTGATCGTCTTTGTGACTAACAGATGTTAAAGAACCAAATATTGAGTCTTAATAGTATAAAAAGCATGGATATTAAACTTTTTTGGTTTAGTTTAGGAGTTCTATGAACATTTCCTTCTGATGTGCACATTGTGATCATGAGACAAGCAAGATTGGTAAGAAAGAATGAGATCCGAGAACAACAAGCAAAACCCCTGTGCGGCCGAAGCACCTATGCCAAACGCCGTTGTGCCAAAAGACTAGGTGCATGTAAACAGTGTGGTAAATACTTTCACGAGAAGAGATACAACCAGTGTTCTGAACCAATTTTCGGTCGAGCGCTTGATCGATTAGACTGGATAGTGATTGGGCAGAGTAAAGATTATCCTGACACGTCATCCTATTCTAGTACATTGCTTAACCGGTTTGTGAGATAGAAAATTGGGAGAGTTACTGGTTGTTCAGATGGCACGAGGACAGATGAAGACTTGGATTAGAATAGTTGGGATGAAAGCCAAGGGTCCGAATAAAAAAAAAATTTCTTTTGTTTTGTACAAACTCTTTTGACTGAAATGAAAATATGGGCCGAGTGAGGAACGTCTCAAAATACCAATCTAGAGCGTGGGTAGGGATCTGTCCTTAGACGCCATGAACTTTTGGTTCAAACTTGAAGATTTTGCCCTTTTTTGTTTTGCATAATATAGTGCAATTTTTTTTTTTTAAAATTTGAGTTTTGATTACATCTTCGAATGCCAAGTGACGTTCGAACGTAGCTTGCTTATAGTACTCAACCTCTGATGAAGTCTCTGATGAAAATAAAAGTACTGGGAGCTCACAACGTTCGAGCGCCAATAGCACGTTTGAACGACAGAAGCTTACAGTACCTTGGTCTCTAACAGAATTTAAAAGTACTGGAAGTTCACAACGTTTGAACATCAATAACGTTCGAATGATATTTTAAATTCCTTCATACAACGTTCGAACGTAAAGAACGTTCAAACGTTCTTCCTCAGACTATAAATACCTGGGTCATCTTCCTCAGTTCAAAATTTCCAAAAAAATCCAAAATCCTCTAAACCCTAGTATCCATTCTCACTCCCCAGCCCTCAATACTCCACTCATTCCTCATTACCACCACAAATCAACAAAGAAGGAAGAGATATGATCGCACCAGATTTCCCAGTGCCCTTAAGGCTAAGAGGTATGAAAACTTCTTTCAAAATCACGCTGGGGTTTGTGAACGAGATGTAGTAATCACCGATTTTACTGAGTTGGGATTATTGGAAGAGATGGAAAGGAGAGAATGGGTGTGGCATTGAGAAATGGCGAAGACACCGTTGTTGACTTGGTGAGGGAGTTCTACTCCTACGCCGAGATCATCAACGGCGTAATCCAAACATATGTTCAAGGCACCCACATCGATGTGGATGAGGCATGTCTTTTGGAGGTAAGAAAAGACATGCCTTGGGTAGAAAACCCAATGTATCCGCCCAAGAAAAATGTGGCATTGAACATGGCTGGAAAAGAGTTGACAGGGCAAACTAATTTTTCATGGTGAGGGAGAAATTTTTGAAACAAGGAGAGCTTACTAATAAGTACAAGATGCTTAATTTGATTGCGGTGGCGAGCCTCGCGCCAATATGAAGAAAAAATGAGATTTTGCCCGAGATGGCACTATTGCTCTATGCACTAGGGCAAGGGCATAGCATCGACCTCCCCTCGATGGTTTTGAGTGAGATGAAGAAGGGGTGAAACGCAAAGAGGAGTGCACTCCCATTTGGCACACTTGTGACTGAAATTTGCACCGACAGTGAAGTAAGGGTGAAGCCGAAAATGAACATCCAAAAGCCAATGGGGCCACTGAACAAGGGGTCATTCAAAAGAAGCTTAGGACATAGTGGTGCCCCGACAGCTAGGCAAGAGGTTCACCCTCCTCAAGGAATAGACGAGGTGCAAGAGGAGTTGGACTCCGAAGAAGAAAGAGAAATGGAGATAGAGAGAGAGCAGCTAGATCAAGCAGGCCCAAGCATGACCGCCCGAGGATCTCTATGGGACATCATTCTTAGCATTGAAGCTAAGCAGAATGAGATCGTGAGGCTTTTGAGGGGTGGTGCTGGTAGTGCTGGTGGTGCTGAGGGAGATAGAGGAGAGGATTGATTATTTCTGTTCTTGAGAGGGGAGTAGATGATTTCTGTTTTGAATTGTTTGTTGTTTGTTGATTCTTCTTTGAATGGGTTTTAGGAGATTTCTGTACCGTTGTGAAGGAGTTTCTTTTGATAACTCTTGTGGAAGTTTTGTGCTTATTGTGGACACTTATATATGATTGTGGATAGTTGAAGTTATGTTTCGAATAGATGAATTGCATCATTGACATTATTGTAAACGAGTATCTTTTATGCAATGAATGATTCAGTTTATCACTTTTATTTGTTTAAAATGCATGTATAGGGTTAGCACTCTAATTCTTGTTAATAACGAAACACATGTGGATGTTAAGATTACTTGTGAAAATGACTTAGCACGTGATCGGTTTGACACCTCAACTTAACACCCATGACATAAAACCTTAATTTTTCGGAACATCGATACTATCTTTATGCTTAAATTGTCAAATGTACATAAGTATTTATTATTCTTAAAGTACAAGGTGATCAGACTCGAAAATGGAATCGTTATATAACTAACATTCCTTGAAACACCCAACATGACCAGTGGAGATGACAAAGAAAACCATGGTAAGTCTTGAGCTTTACAGTGCTTTTTGAGAGGATGTCAACAATTACTCAAAGTAAGCTCTTTCACTTCTGATCTCTTTCAATAATCTTATTAATTTTGCTTTGATTGATGCAAAGTGATCTATTTTTCATAACCCACAGGGAACTTTTGCATACATACATATGCACATACTTGAGAAAGGATCCTAGGCCATCTTTGGATCGACTTTGAGCCTTAGCTAATTCTTTTACAAAAGTATATCCCTAGTCAGCCATGCTTGAGCCTCAAATAAATGAATTCTTTTTCGCCCGTGTAATGACCAAAGCCACAAAAGCACACATTTACCATACCTTGCTATCGAATTTCTTACACCCTCTTGCAAATCAATATGAAAACAGAAAGGCAAGAAAAATAGTAAATGGTGGCTATTGTTCAAAACAAGGAAAATCAGTGGAAGCAGCCAAAAGAGAAAAGACACTGTGAGACAAGGAATTGCTAAGAAAGTGAAAAATGGGACAAATGAAAGAAAGAAATCCCATTCCCAGGCAAAATATCAAGAAATTTAGAAAGAGGTGTGCAACACTACATAAAAAGATAGTCTTTGATCACCATTGACGTTATTTCATTAGCCACTACCTCTGGCCCCATTACAACCTACAAAAAGCCCTAAGTGATCTCAAGTGTGATGCATATGTGTATTATCTACTACAAGTGGGGTGTCTTAATTGGAATCTCTTTATTTGCATCAATATTCGTTCATGAGATTATACCAAGGTTAAAACTGGTTTCCTCAAAACTTCACTCTTCTACTAATGATGCATGAGATTTTTTGCCTGGCCATCTTCTGATCACATGCCACCTATGAGAGATATGTCACTATAATCAGAGCGATTTGTTTTGCTGAGAGCATTCCTAGAGAGACTTATGTAATCAAAGCTATCCATGGAAGGTGGAAAAAGGGAATGATTGTTATATACCAACTCTTGTTTCCAGTATGACCATCCTACTACTTAGAGAATCTTAAATGCTAATGCGACAGGTGCTAATTTTTGCATAAAGAGAGTACCAGTGGAAGAGAAATGTAGGTAATAAGTCACGATTGAGGGTTGAGTGTCCCAACGACCATGATGCAAATTCATTTTTTAGTCAGTAATCTTGCAAACATATTTTTTCGACTGAAGTTTGTGGGTAGCTTTACTGAAAACCCTCATGAGACAACACTCGTCCACTAGAGTAAATCTAGCGGTTCAACGGCTTGTTACATAAGCTAAATGCAACCGGATGACCCACGAAAAAGGCATTAGGAATAGATTTACCTTTCATTGTCATTATATTACTAGAGACTAGCAATATTTAGGTTGGGGGGTGTGATTCATACGTAAAGTTAACAAATTTTACTATGCCTTTTTGGACTAATTGTGCTTTGATGAAGTTTAAGTAATGAAATTTCAGGTCCTAAAGTGAACAAAGGTCCAAGAACAACAAAAATCACACTTAAATGTAACACCAGCACAAAAGGGAACAAAAATGCAGAAGGTTGGAACAAAGCAAGGACGTTCGAACGTCCACCCATGTTCGAACGTCATCTGAAACCCTACCAAGACCTGTTGCTGAGACATGGCGTGTTGCAATCTAAAAAAAGAGAAGAACCAGAAGCACTTGAGTACAAAGTTCGAACGTCACTCCACGTTCGAACGTCGTCTTTAGTGACTAAGGAGTTGCTGAGTGTACAGTCAATGATGTTCAAGGCGTATGGAAGTGACTAAGTCAAAGACCAAGTCAATGACCACAGACCACTTCAGTGGAAGAAATCAAACGTCATTCGACGTTGGAACGCCCTCAAAGCAAAGGCAGACTTGACATTTGAACGTCGTTAAAGCAAAAGCAGACTTGACGTTCCAACGCCAGACCACGTTCGAACATCCCCCTGCAGACTACCTGTAAAATAGTTGATTCCTATGGGCGACAAACACTATTCACTCATCCTCACCTATCTCCTACCCCCCTCCCCTTCATTGCCTATAAATACTCCCTTGTTGGGAGCTTAGAAAGGCATCCTTCCTCTTGTAGAGAAAGGAGGGAGCAATCTTTATTCTTGTAAAGTAAGAATGTTTTAGTAATCTAGTTCTTGAATATTTCATGTTTATGCTTTCATTTTCCATTTATATCAACCATGACGGAGGCTTAGACTCCCCTTGTAGTTGAAGTCTTTCATTTACTTATGCTAAGTCTTTACATTCATGTTGTGACAACCATGATGGAGGCTTAGACTCCCCATGTAGTTGTACTTACTTTTATTTATAAAGTATCAAGGGAGGTAGTTCATCTTTTGGTTGTGGTGGAAACCCTCCAAAAGCAACTAGCTTTCTTCTACTTTTATTGTTCATGTATTTCACTTCCATTGCTTGAGCATCCTTCTTTCTTAGAAGAGTTAAACTCTTCCACTTTTCTAGAGCTTTACCAAAGCCGTGAAGGGTGGAAAGTGATTCACTTATTCTTCATTGAAGAAAAGCTCTTTGTTTAGTTTATTTTACTTAGTAGCGTCTCTACTTAGAGGGATGAGTAGCACTCATTTTTCTAGCTTTGCCAAGGCCATGAAAAGTGAGTAGTTCCTCGTTCACCCTTTAGTAAGAGGTGACAAATATGTAAAGATTATCTGAAAGTTATGTTTGTGCAACTTCTTCATGCTTTAATGCTTTATGCTCCTCCTATTCATCGGACGATTGAATGCACCTAGTAAAGTTGAGGTACTTTGTGTAACCAAGGCTCCATCTATGATACGGATGACTCTTGCATAGAAAAATTCGATGGTTCAATATAAGTACCCAGGCTAGCTCTTCATGACAACCTTTCAATCCCCACTATCATTGTGATTTATTCAAAGAATGGATCATTAATGTCATGGTTGGATGCCTTGTAGAAACACTTGCTTATTTGTAGACGGGTTAAGTTTCGGCACAGACAATTCTTGTAAACTTCTAGAAAGGCATAAGAACCATGTGCTTAATTCTCACAGTCCATCTTTATCTTCTGATTAACTTGCTGTTGACACGGGAGTTAATTGAGTTATACAACACAAACATAATAAAATGGATACTCTATTACATGTCCCGATCCTTGAGCTAAAGAGTGGTTGTTACATTTTGAGAATCTTATATTTTGTCTAGAAAACTCTTGAAAAGAATGTTCTATTCTAATCAAGAAAACTCCACCACTCAAAACACTCAAAATTTCCAAAGTCACTTGGTCTCTGTCACTGCTTACTTCAAAACACCAATCATAGTTCCCTGTGGATTTGACTCTGGACTTCACCGGATTATTACTACAGCTTGACCACCTGCACTTGGGTGTACACATTTCGGATCAAGCCAGTCCCTAGCCCCAGTGTTGATAATCCAGACTAATAAGTACTTGACCATAGTTACCTTGATCATTGAGAGGCGTGGAATTATTTGGTGATTCTACTTGGGAGGTAAGGGATAACTTAGGTTCAGTATTGACCACGGTAGCTCTACCCTACCTTCATCAGTAGTAGCACCATCACATTTTTTTTGTGCCTGAAACTCATTCCACCATTCTGGATACCCATGTAACTTGAAGCAAGTTTCATGGGTATGTCTTGTGTTGCCAGAGTGAGTACATTTCCCTCTATAAGATTGGGCCTTAGACTTAGAGGGTGGGTTCAAATTTCCATTGCTTAGAGAATGTGACCCTGTTTTAGACGGTGAGTATGATTGCCCTACCTTAATTCCATTAGACACCATAACAACGCCAGGAATAGTATCCACACCAGATGTGATCACAGTTTGTCGTATATCTTCCTGTCGGACGTGAATGTAGGCTTGCTCAACCGTAGGGAATGCTTGTAACTATAACACATCACTCTATCCAACTGGTCATCCAATCCATCAAGGAAGATGTAAACTCTATCTTCCTATAGGATTGAACTATATTTCTGGATGTCAACATCATATTTCATTGGGTTATAGGACGATGGAAATCGATTTATCGCCACAAGCCATGAAGATCATTGTAAAATTTTTCAATGGATCTGCCAGATTGTCTCATACAAATCACACGATGCTAGAGATCATATACTTGAGAAGTATCAATCCAATGAAAATAAATTGTAACAATAGAGTCCCATACTTGTTTTGCAGTTGGGAAGCGAATGAAGTTACCGATCAAGGAAGAATCCATTGAGTTGATCAACCATCCTTTGACAATGGCATTGTTGGTTCACCACCTTGGAAAACATGGATTTGTTTCTGGAGTCTGGGTAAAGTCTCCATTGATATATCCCAAATCGTTTTTGCTAGAGATATACATCTCAACAATCTGGGACTATAAGGCATAGTTGGAGCCATCCAACTTAATGCCAATTGGGACAGTCGAAGAATCAAGAGGTGGCGGATGTGGTGAGGTCTGGGCATTGGTCAAGAATTCTGTCATCTTGGTCATCCAGTCATCAAGAATGGATTCAGCCTGGGGGCTACGATGTTGCACTGGATCAGAGGATTCCGCCATTTATTTCAAGTGATACCATGTTAACAGCATCAGATCAGAGGATTCTTGTCAACGGCTGGATGGAGCAGAGATCCTAGGACCAAGCACTGATACCATGTTAAAAAAAGGGTTTTTTTCATTGTCTTTTTCTCTAGAATCGAGTACAAAGATATATAGATACAGAAAGGAAGTTTAGGGAGATATTCTAGGTTGTACATTATCTATGGCTAGAATCGTGGTTGACCCTTGAAGAATGGGATTTTACAATTAAATCGTTCCTATAATTTCTCATGCCAGCAGCTACTAGTGGGTGTTTCGTGGTAAAATGGGTGTGTTTGTTTGTGTGTCTAAAACTGGTGGCAGCTGGTGGTTGTGATGGTGGCTACTAATTGAGTGGTGGTGATGGCAGCTTTGTATGGTGGTCAAGAGAAATATATAAGAAATGAGTGGCATTTGGGGAGCTAGGAAAATATAAGGTCCATGTGGAAGAAAAAGGGTAAAATGGGCATTTATAATAAATATTGCATGAAATCAGCACTTTTTAGATTGTCAACAGTGATTAGTAATAGTGAGGAGCTGTAGATGAAGTGGACATTTAAATTAGAAGGGAGTTCAGCGAAATTTCATAAAAGATAGGGATACTGAAGTTAAAGGGGGGAAAGGGGGCAAACAAAGTGTAAGTCGAGGGGTATACCATAGTTGAAGACACCGTTCTGTGTCTTCTTTGAGAATTGATGCATGAAATTTACCCATTTTTTTTTATTTTTGAGCTTTTATTAAAGAACTTACTAGAAAATAAAAAATAATTATTATATCATAATAAAAATATAAAAATAATTTTTTGTAGACTTATCTCAATTGTATCCGTATCTTATTTTTTTAGGTTTCACTGTATTGCTATATCTGTATCAGATCTCGTATTTGTATTTGTACTTCATAAATTATAACAAACTTGCCCTGCTAAAAACACGTTGCCCCTACCCAAGAAAAAACACCCACAATCACTAGTGATTGAAATCACCATTAGTTATCCATCAGAAACTTGCTAAACGAAACACCTTATCATCTCATTAGAAGTCGTCTCTCTCATTATTTCAATCTTTTGCACAAATTCCCAATATCTACTGCCAATTTTTCCATAATTTTCATCCCTTCACCTACTTTGAATCGATGGAAGTGACTAGTGATTGTGCCCATATTAAAGTAGACGATGGTTATGCTGGTGTGATGTCAACGCAATGGAGGGAGTGTGAGACAAGGATTGAAGAGTGGTGGCAATTAAGGTGGATCATTGAGAGAGAGAGAGCGGGGGGTGGAGGAGGAGTAGGAAGGTGGGGAACCTAGAACTAAAATAAGGGTTACAACTAGGGGAGGGGAAGAAAGAGGTGGTTTTTTTAGATTTGGGTGTGGATTGGAGAGGCATTTAGGTTTAGTTTTAGGTTAGTATGGTTTTATGTGGCTTTTATCAAAGGGTAAAATCAAAATTTTATAACTTCATTAGGTTCGTATTTGGATTGTTATTGACAAGGTATATCAATGTAATTTTCATATTTGAAGGGATCCTATTATTTAGTGACCAAGCTCAAGGGTCTAGATGTAATTCTCCTTTTGTTTATGAGTGTATATGGGTCAAGAGGTCTTCAATCTCGAATTCTCTTTTTTATATTGTCATCTTTTTGAGTGATTAATTATTCTATAGGTTATGTAAGGGATTGTAGTATGGGAACTCAATAAAAGACATTATTTGAAATTTAGTTATACTCCCTCTGTTCCTAAATATCTGTTGTTTAAAGTTTTTGCACAGAGATTAAGGAAGCTATTAAATAACTCTAATATGAGTAAAAAATAATTACACAAGACTAAAATATTTTTATTCAATACGTATTAGGAAAGAAAAGAATATGAAAGACACTTAGCATCTACCTAATCTAATGCATTGAAAAGTTAATGGTAAATTTGGAAGAAAAAATGTTAATTATGCTTTGATTTCATTAAACGACAGATATTATGAAACAAAAAAAATTGTGTAAAACGACAGATATTTAAGAACGAATGGAGTACTATAATGATTAATGTCCTTTCTTCTCCTTTACTAGGCTCCTTCATCGTGTTACATGAGCGGCCTGGAAGCCCACATAAGAGAATGAAATCCCCTCTGTGTGGTCCTTTTCTAAAGTTAGGCCTATCCACGGCCAGGCCGAAAAGAAAAAGGAGGGATAATTGGCATACTCCACTATGGGTGTAACGTGGAGAGGAAATTTCTTGTGGAAGTGAGATTGGTTGTTAAAAGTTTTTCAGAAAGATTAAGAAGCTCAATCACTTTTGTTGAAGTCTTAGGTCTAGCACGTTACACCCTTGAGCCCTGTGAACGCTTAGTCAATGTCAATCCATTTAAATAAAAAACTTCTTAAAAACCTAGATTGGAAGACAAATGATGTGATGTGAACATTTTTTAAAAGTTAGATTTCTGAAATCTAATATTTTAAACTCTAGAAACACTCATTTATGGTATACTAGTGTCCGACCTGTGCGATATGCAGCACAGAACTTGTATCTTCTCCATTTTCTCCGTAGATTCCTTTCTTCACTTTTCCTCTCGCTCACTTGTTATTTTAAAAATCAGAAAGAAACTACAGAATTATTGGAATATCAAAATTAACTTTTGCTTTCAAAAAAGAACAAAATAAGCAGTGGGTAGCTATTGATGGAGTTTGTGGGCAGTTGTTTGGAACACTAGATAGATTATAATTGGATGAAACATTTTAATTTTTATTTAATAAACTAAAAATCTATAAGTTAAAGAAAGAGTGAATGAATATTTCTCAAGCCCTCACCCTAAAATATAATTGCAATGATAATATAAATTAGGGGATTTTGAAAAGAGTCTTCATGGGTGGGAGTTGTGGAGTGATAAAAGTAAGGAGTTCCATACATTGGTGGGAGTTATGGAAAGATAAGTAGGGAGTTACACATGGGATAAGGCGTGGGAAGTTAATGGGATAAGGACTGGAAAGTTAATGGGTTAGTACTGGTTTTTACAAATTGATTTTTTCTACTTGATGAAATTTATAATTCTAGTAGTTGAAAGTGGCCAATAGTAATTAGCCACATATTGTGTTCCAAAATTAAAAAAAAAGTGGAAAATTCTAGATAAGGCATACAAACCCAATAAAAAAATATATTACAAAACTAGCAGGATCTATGTAATACATCAACAACCATGAATACTAAATATATCATATTTTCACTCTTACTTAAATCAAACTAAACAAAAATAATTCATCAAATCAAGCAAACCTATCTCAATAAATCAAAATTCAATTAAATATATGTAAAAATCAACGTAAAGTATTGGTGGACTACCTTACAAACTATTTCAACCCATGTAATGAACAAACAATTGTGAATATTGAATATATTATATAGTTAACTACCATCACACCATGATTACAAAACCATAACCTGGGTTCATTATAATATCCACATTATAAAAAGTTATCAAGTCATAAAATCATAATCCATAGAATACATTAAAATTTGATACATATTTTCAAGCCAAAGTTGTGAAATGGGACATTAACAATCATCACCGTACAATCTATAAAATAAACACTGACCCAAATACTATAAGAAAAAAATAATAGCTTCACATTCGTTCATCACCAATAAATCAAAAGTTAAAAAAGCTTCGTCACAATTAGACAAATATATCGAGTTATGAGATAGAGTTTAGAAAGATAACATTATCTTTGAATTATTAGTTGTCATAATTCAAGCTCAAAAAGATTAATTAATTAAATCGTGAGAACAAATGGAACCGTTAATGGTTTGGAAAGAAATGCAGGAGACCATCCTCAGTTATACATATCAAGTCCTCCATCAGGAGTCAACACTCAATTCAATGGTGAAACGATATGATCATTGCCATGTGGTGTCAATATCAGTTAGAAAACAACCAAATGAATGAAGCACCGTGACACTCTAAAATTCGGGGGTCCGTTGATCACTCATTAACCCGCGAAATACCTGTGGATAGCGTGTAACTCGGTATCACACCATTGTGTCCCATTTACCGGGATCTATAACTTAACAAAATTCAAACAGAGTCTCATTTGTACAGAGAGCTCTACCCAAAAATACAACCTGTTCATCATACAATTACAACACCCATCCAAAGTCCAATATTTAACATTGACCACACCGGGTCCATTTATCCATACTCATATAATAACATGCAAGGTTACATTAAAAATAGTCCATATAAGTTTGGTTACAATTCTTTTACATAAATTTACATGTCAAAAACTAAGTTTTCGTAATGATTTAAAAAAACCCAAAACAGAGCCACATCTCGGCTTTTCTTCCCTCTTGATGGCTCGAATGGGAGCCATTCACCGGTGTATAACCCGTACCTGAAATATGTTTCCGTATAGGGTGAGCCAACGCCCAATAGAATATTTCCTACAGAGGCTACTCCCCACCTAAATGCATATGCAATGATCTCATGCAACAATCACTAGCACAACTTCATTTCATTCAAGAACATGTTATTCAAGATGAAATTCCTACATGTCATGTCATGATATGAGATAAGACTCACTCATGTACTCTCACCCAAGCCTACTCTGGCTTCCACAACACTACGCAATGCATATGTGTAAAATATTTATCTTTAACGAAATACATCCAAAGATCATTTTGAAACAAAACCCATATGTTCATAAAAACTAATTCATTTCTGGATGTTTCCCATCAAATGAATCATTCATATAACCAAAACCATGTGTCTTTATTTGGGTAGTGGACTTTTGGTGTTGCACCGCCGGCTCGACACACCGATACACTTTTTTGAACTTGCACCGTAGGAAGTGTATAAACCAGTAGCCGAGCCTTGCACCCGAAGGGGAATCTATCCCTTCTTGCTATACCCGACACAAGTTTTCCATGTATGCAACCGTACGACTCAGTCGGATCTTCAACCCAACTTTTCTGAGCCCACCCATCAACCACCAAGTATGGTGTTTGATTAAACCATGCACACACACACACACCCACACTCATGTATAAAGCCGATGAATGTGATGCCTCCATAATTATGCAATGTAATAATCCATTGCACTACCAATGTCATGCTCCACATGTAATGAGTGTCATATGGATCAATTTAATCATACATTTCAACATAACCCATCATCCACCAAGTATGGTGTTTGATTAACCATGCACCCACACCCACACCCACACCCATGCCTCATGCCCATGAATGTGATGCCTCCGTGCATATGTAATGTAAAGTATCATTGCAACACTGTCCACATGTTCAATATGTAATGAATGTCATATGAACAACTCCACATAAATCAACATGTCCATGGTAAATTATATTACCAACATATAAATACCATAATTTATCACAATGTCAATATATCACAAGCATGTATATATCAACATTTCATAACAAGTATGTTATTGCACAATTTATGTCCAAAACACACTTTACTCACAAGAGCACACTCTAAACATATAGCATGCCCACACAATACCAAATTTCAAGAAGTTTCACAAGGAACTTCCACATATCAAATTCAAGGTAGAACTTGAATTAAACTATTTCTATACCCATTTCTTCATGTCCATAACAATAGACAAGTTTTCATCCAGCATGCTATACATAGTCCATGCAAAACGTACTTAATTTTCACCTAGGCATTTAATCAAATACCTTCAAGGCACCACTCATGTAAACACATAATACACTCAAATTCATCATATAACTCAAAAAAAAATTAGAATAAATAATTTCCACATGCCCAATTATCAAAACTTTCAAGAAATCACAAACTAGTAATTTTTAATTACCAATTCACACTAGAATTAAGCTTACCCATTTTCATTAAACCAACTATAATAGGCAAATGTTAAAAATACCCAAAACAGCCCACATAAATCCTATGGACACCTTAGGTTAGAAAAAAACCAAAGTAGGAGGAAACCCTACCTCTTGAAGTGTAAAACACCCAAAGGAAGCTTCAAGAACACGATTCAAGCCAAAACCTTTGATTTCTCCAAAATTCCATCTTTAGATCTTCAGTGAAATTAGCTCTTTTTGGTATGTAGGCATAGCCATTGTTGAGGAGATCGACTTTGATTCTTAGCCCGAAGAATTCTGACCGGTAGAACTCCTTGAATCGTAGAGACAAAGTTGGATTTTTCTCTTTTTTTTCTCTCTTTCTCTCCAACGTCTGAAACCAGTAGAGAACCCAGCTGAATAAGTGGAAAAAATCAGATATTTTCCCCTATTTATAATTTTCAAGACTTGCCCCTCGTCACGTCAAGTGTTCCCCACTTGCTTAGGTCTGTTTTTGCTCTGAAACGATTTATTTGATCCTTGTTTAAGTTTAAATTTATTTTATTTGAACTTTTATTCAATTATACATAAATTTTATAAAATTTAAATTTGGGGACCTTTGTGAGGTCATCCGCCATCCAGCCGCCTCAAACGACGTGTAAAAATTCGACTATCTTAGAATTCGATAAAAATTATTTGGGTAATTAAATTTCGCAATACGAATCCAACGACGAAATCCATTGTGTCATACGAGCTCTATACAACATGTATTTTACTTCCGCATTATAAGTGGCAAATGACCATTTTGCCCTTTTTGGAAAAATTTTAAATTTTTCTGGATTTTACAAGCACACTTTTTTTCTTTTCATAGGGTAGCTATTATATTACTGTGTAGGAATAATTTCTCACAAAAATTAACCACCTAGTATAGACGAAGAGAGTAGTGAAGAAGTCTCGTGGAACCTACAAGACAAGTGAACACTTAGGTGAACCGATAGCCGGAGGCAGCTAAAAGGACTCCGATGCTTAAGTTAGATTGCAAGTTAGAGAAAAGTATTGAGTGAATATGCTACCTTATTTATAGTGTAGGGATGTGTGTCCCAAAGGAACCCAAACTCTTGGTTGATTGGGTCAATCTCGTCACCAGGTCCTAAAAGTATGGGATATAATTAGATTTGGATTCTTAGTCCTTAGTCCTTATCACTAGCTCGTAGATTTTTGAAGTAGTATTAGACTAAGACTCATCCATAGTTGCCTTGGGTGCCAAGCGCGGAAGAGCAAGACCTGCCCTAGCCATTTACCTGCTGGTAGTGGCCAAGGCAGACCAGGAGCTAGCTGGGCCACCTACTGACTGGAAAGGGTAAGCCCTTCCAAATGCCAACTAGCATAGGCAAGTCTCCTCAAATTCCAAGTGGCATGAGCGAGATTCCCAAGTTTCGAGTGGCATGAGCAAGCTACTTCAAATACTAAGTGTGTAAAAACCCGAGAAAATTTTAAATTTTATTGTGAAGGGTAAAATGGTAATGCCATTGTGGTACGGGTTGCAAATCTAAAATTTTCTAGAACTTGGATGACAAAACGGACTTCACTGTTGGATTCGTCTCTCAAAATCTAGTTACCTAGTCAATTTTCATTGAATTTCAAGACAGTCTAATTTTTTGCGTCTTACGATGTGATCGGGCGTCGCGAGAATAAAATAAATGCGATTGGAATTTAATTAAGAAACACAAAAAATAGTTTAAATTTAGTTCAAATAAAATATATTGAACTTAAAATGGGATGAGATTTAATTGATTAAAGGTGAAATCAGATCAGAAAAAGGTGGGACGTGTGGTGCTATGAGGGCCAAGTATTGAAAAGTATAAAAGGGGAAGAAAATCAGATTTCCTTCCCCATTTTTAGCTGAGATTTTCCAGATAGAGAGAGAGAAAGGGAAGGGATAGAGAAAACACAAAATCCCCAAGCCTTCTCCTTGCGATCTAGAGTGATCCGTCCTTCGGATTGCTTTGAGACAAGAACAAAGGATGTTTTACGCGACGAGAGCTACGTCTAAGTACAAAAAAATTGCAAATTTCATTAAAGTCTCAAGATCAAAATTTTGGGAATCAAGGTTTGAAGCTTGATTTGGGTGATTTGGAGCTTCTACTATGAGTGTTATGCTTCAAGAGGTAGGTTCTTTTCCTAACTAGATTTATTTTCAACCTAGGATTTGTATGTGTAATGGGTAGCATGATTAGAGATGAAATCTCTTCTCTAAATGTACTCCTAATGGAACTAGAGTATGAGAAATGGTATAAGAATGTACAAAACTAATTTTGCATGAATTGAGTTTGTTGAAATTTCTTATATGTGATTTCATTAGAAATGTGATGAATTGGACATGTTATGTGTTTACATAATTTTAGCGCCATGTTGGTGTTTGATAAAATGTCTTGGATGAGTTTAGTATGTTATTTGAATGAAATTGATATACATGCTTTGATGATGTTGTGAATTGTAATTATATGCTGATGATATAATTGACAATTGGGAATATGGGTTGAGATGAAATATTGTTCATAATGTGCTCATGACATATTGAACTAATAGAGTAGTATGTTAAAAGCTTGTTTTTTGTAGTGAAACTTGTTTTACTAATTAATAGAAGTTTATTCTTTTCATTTTATTGAGAATCTATATAGGCAAAATGTTTGCACTGTATTTAATATATGATATGCATGTGTGTCTTATATTTTATATTGTAGATAATCTGGTGTGTAGAGTTTGGCTGATGCACAAAAGACCAGATTATCAGATCCATGTATAATATGAGTATAGATTAACAATCCTAGATGAAATTGGACACACCATTAGTATAATTGTAGTGTAATATTCTGGCATAGTCTATCTTGACCATAGGAGACTGTTTGATTTTTTGGATTATTGCACTAGTACACTTTGTGCATTAAACAAACCCATGTTGAGGTTATTATCATTTACTGATTCAATAAGATAATAAATACTTCATGATTATTATGATTTCCACGTGCATATAAAGTTTGTCACTTTAATTCATCAAATAGTGAGATTCATATTGAGTCAATAAGTTTGGTGAATTGGGAGGTGATGTTATTTATATGGTGTAAATTAATTATTAAACTAAACCACGTCCTAATATTTAAATGGGTTGATGATGTCTTCTTGAGAAAGCTCATAAGTTTTGTCCATGTAAAACCTTGTAGATAGATTTAATTATCCGACATAAAAAATAAGTTGAGTGGTAAGGTCTCAAGGAATCAAAAAAGTCAATTAAAATATAATTGCTAGTAATTTATTTAATTGATAGACATCTGCAATCTTAAACGTGGGGAGATTATTAAGCATATAATAATAGGGAGCTCGAATATAAGTTTGAGATAAGGTTCAAGAGATCAATAATAAATTTTTAATGGACTGATTTATTATTAATGGGCTGTATGATGTTTGCTCTGGGTTGAACATAGGAATCCTAGGCCCATTGGAAGTCTAATCTTTATTTCTCCTTAGGGTTTTTGTTGTAGCCCATATATAGACGTCTAGACTCTCCAAATCAAAATCTATTCTTTACTCATGGTTTTGAGAGAGGCTGAAAGAGAGAGCAGAAGTTCGGAGGGTTTGGCAGCCCACAATGCATCCAAATTCTAATGTTAGGGGATATACGACAAAAGGCCGCGAGGTTCATCGAACTGTCTTCCATGTTCATTGTTAGGTTCTGCATTCATGCTAAAATGACATCAATCCAGAGTGATCTAAAAGATAAAACCTAATTCTGCCTTGTAGGGTTTTAAAGAAAAAATTTTGGTATTCAATACATGTGTAGTGTCAGAGTCATTGTTGATACCATGTGTTGATCGAATACTATTATGTTGTCTAAGTAAAACAAATAGATGTATACTATGAATCATGGGTAGAACGTAGAATTGTACTAATCCTTGTTTTATAGCATTCTTGTCCCGCTGTTATGGTCACTTAATTTTATACATACGCGATGTCAGTCTCCTTATTTATGTTGATCTCTGTGCTTTGATGATGTTGTGAATTGTAATTATATGCTTATGATATAATTGACAATTGAAAATGTGGGTTGAGATAGAATATTATTCATAATGTGCTCATAACATATTGAACATGACATGAAAATTGTAATTGTACATTACATTTGCATATGCATGAGAAGCATCACATTTTTGGGCATGGGACATGAGTGTGGGTGTGTGAATGGTTTTGATCAAAGACCATTCTTGGTGGATAATGCTTAGGCTTAGAAAAGTTGGACCAAGTTTCTACTGAGTCACACGGGTTTCATTGAAAATAAGGGTCGGGATTAGTAAGAAGGGCTAGATTATCCCCCGAGCATAAGACCCAGTGATTTGGATGCGCACTCCATTGGTATTGAGTCCATAAAATGTATCGGTGTACGTAGAGCTGTTGGTGGAATTCAATAGATGCAGTGTCGGTTGGATGCCCGTTGGTGGAAGTCCATAAATAATTATCCCAAGAAAGACCCAGGATTTATAAATGGTCATTGAATGTGTAACATCAATGATGGGGGCTTGGAATGTCCGAATGCATACGCAAGGCATTGCATGTAGTATGGGTGCTAGTGGAGGGCTCGAGTTGCATTGCATGGCATTGTGAAATCCATTATGAATTGTATATTCTTGAATGAATGTTTTATTTCTTGTTGAACTACATGTGAGTATTTCATATGCATCTGGGTTGAAGAATAGCCTCTTTAGGAGATATCCTATTGAGCGTGACTCACCCTTTATGGGACAAAATTTCAATTGCGGGGCAAGCACAAGTGAACGGCTCTCAGTTGAGCCCTTGATGGAGAAGAAACTAGAATGTGGCTTTAAATTATATTTTTGTAAAACAATCCTATAACTTGAATTGAACTTGTAAATTGTATTAAGAGGATATGTAATGAACTCTTATGGACTAGAATTTGTGTATATGAATGCGTGGATGTGTTTGGAAAGAGATTGAATGGTTAAAGGTTGAGGATTGGAAGGATTTGGAGAATATCTGAGCTCATGTACTAGTACCTCAGTGATTACGTACCGGTACCATGATGTTGGAAGGCCTAGGTACCGTTACTTCGACATATGGATACCCGTACCTAGATTCCAATGGGCTGAAGTACTAGTGCCAAAACTTTAGGTACCAGTACCTAGATGGATAGTGGGCTTAGGTATCGGTACCATGACATGTAGGTACCTAGCAAATAGTGGGCTCAGGTATAGGTACCAAGTGACGAAGTACTAGTAACTGGCAACTAGAAGGAACCTGAAAAATAAAGGTCTAGGTACCGGTATCTTGTTACTCAGGTACCAGTATCTTTTTCAAATTTTTTTAAAAATTTAAATATAACTTGTCAAGCCTTCGGGCCTTGAGCATTATTACTTAATGGATGTAATTGGTTCAATATTAAGTGTAAATTAATGGAGATTGGATCTTGGAATGGTCAAGTGATTGATATGTGCACATGTTATACGTTTGGGAGTACCCCGGTATAAAGGAGACTCTGTCCAAACTCTGTGTGGCTTACGATCCTGGCGAAGGGGATGTGGTGACGTGGTGTCGGGTTGTGTAGCATTCACAAATACTTCTGCAGTTGATGGGTGAGCAATGGATTGAGAAAGGACCCCCAAGTTTTGGGGTATCATAAAGTGTCATGAGCCACTTTTCATTTTGCTTAGCGGCATGAACCACCTTTTACATATGACAACTGGCATGTGCTTCTTGCTTCTTGCCGACTGGCACATGCCGAGTGGCCTGGCCTTTGTCTACACAAGTCGAGTGGCATAAACCACCATCTTCAATTGCTGAGTGGCATGGGCCACTCTCCTCAAATGCCAAGTGGCATGAGCCATTCTAGTAGGCTTGACCAAAGGAACATGCTCCACATGTCTTGAGTATTTAATCCCCTGACAATTACATAGAGGAATAGTTAGTGAATTGTGTGAACATTGCTTGCACACTTAATATTATTTCTTATTGGATGGTGACACTTTAAGTCTGTAATAACATGGTGTCATTGTTACCATAAACATTTTCACCTAGACGAAACTGAAAGTTGAGAGATACAAAAGTTCACCTAAAACTAAATGAAAAATTTATAAAGGAACGTTTATTGGCAAAGAAGGTGACATTGTCATTGGTGAGATAGAATTATAGTGGAGAATATGTTGTTCGACAGACTAACTACTACATGTGAGAAACATTGGTTTTGTTTAGCTCATTTGACAGACTAACTGCTACTTTGTTGTGGCTACAAAGTAAAGGGACTGAAAATTATGGTCAAAAAAAGTTCACCAATCTATTTCAAAACTAAAATAATCTAGGAGAACATTTTACCCAAATACTTCTCAATGGCGTATGGTAGGCTTTGGCTCCAATTTATCNATCCATTATGAATTGTATATTCTTGAATGAATGTTTTATTTCTTGTTGAACTACATGTGAGTATTTCATATGCATCTGGGTTGAAGAATAGCCTCTTTAGGAGATATCCTATTGAGCGTGACTCACCCTTTATGGGACAAAATTTCAATTGCGGGGCAAGCACAAGTGAACGGCTCTCAGTTGAGCCCTTGATGGAGAAGAAACTAGAATGTGGCTTTAAATTATATTTTTGTAAAACAATCCTATAACTTGAATTGAACTTGTAAATTGTATTAAGAGGATATGTAATGAACTCTTATGGACTAGAATTTGTGTATATGAATGCGTGGATGTGTTTGGAAAGAGATTGAATGGTTAAAGGTTGAGGATTGGAAGGATTTGGAGAATATCTGAGCTCATGTACTAGTACCTCAGTGATTACGTACCGGTACCATGATGTTGGAAGGCCTAGGTACCGTTACTTCGACATATGGATACCCGTACCTAGATTCCAATGGGCTGAAGTACTAGTGCCAAAACTTTAGGTACCAGTACCTAGATGGATAGTGGGCTTAGGTATCGGTACCATGACATGTAGGTACCTAGCAAATAGTGGGCTCAGGTATAGGTACCAAGTGACGAAGTACTAGTAACTGGCAACTAGAAGGAACCTGAAAAATAAAGGTCTAGGTACCGGTATCTTGTTACTCAGGTACCAGTATCTTTTTCAAATTTTTTTAAAAATTTAAATATAACTTGTCAAGCCTTCGGGCCTTGAGCATTATTACTTAATGGATGTAATTGGTTCAATATTAAGTGTAAATTAATGGAGATTGGATCTTGGAATGGTCAAGTGATTGATATGTGCACATGTTATACGTTTGGGAGTACCCCGGTATAAAGGAGACTCTGTCCAAACTCTGTGTGGCTTACGATCCTGGCGAAGGGGATGTGGTGACGTGGTGTCGGGTTGTGTAGCATTCACAAATACTTCTGCAGTTGATGGGTGAGCAATGGATTGAGAAAGGACCCCCAAGTTTTGGGGTATCATAAAGTGTCATGAGCCACTTTTCATTTTGCTTAGCGGCATGAACCACCTTTTACATATGACAACTGGCATGTGCTTCTTGCTTCTTGCCGACTGGCACATGCCGAGTGGCCTGGCCTTTGTCTACACAAGTCGAGTGGCATAAACCACCATCTTCAATTGCTGAGTGGCATGGGCCACTCTCCTCAAATGCCAAGTGGCATGAGCCATTCTAGTAGGCTTGACCAAAGGAACATGCTCCACATGTCTTGAGTATTTAATCCCCTGACAATTACATAGAGGAATAGTTAGTGAATTGTGTGAACATTGCTTGCACACTTAATATTATTTCTTATTGGATGGTGACACTTTAAGTCTGTAATAACATGGTGTCATTGTTACCATAAACATTTTCACCTAGACGAAACTGAAAGTTGAGAGATACAAAAGTTCACCTAAAACTAAATGAAAAATTTATAAAGGAACGTTTATTGGCAAAGAAGGTGACATTGTCATTGGTGAGATAGAATTATAGTGGAGAATATGTTGTTCGACAGACTAACTACTACATGTGAGAAACATTGGTTTTGTTTAGCTCATTTGACAGACTAACTGCTACTTTGTTGTGGCTACAAAGTAAAGGGACTGAAAATTATGGTCAAAAAAAGTTCACCAATCTATTTCAAAACTAAAATAATCTAGGAGAACATTTTACCCAAATACTTCTCAATGGCGTATGGTAGGCTTTGGCTCCAATTTATCCAAGTTGAGAGTCACATAGGACACTTAACCGATTGTATTTTGAAAAAAAAAAAATTCAATATCTATAAAGGTGCAATTGAAAAATCCCTTGTCGCCTCAACTATAGGCAAGAAAATCTAAACCAAAATTTATCTTGTGATGGGATGTGGTTTGACAACTAACCCAGGGCTAACACATGGACGAAAAATGATCTCAAGATAGGATGCCTAGTATTCTTGACACAGGAAATATGGATAGTTCAATGTATCAGTATTCAATGCTCAAGGCCGACATTCAATGTCGAGGGGATAGACGATTACGAATACAAGATCTGATGTGACAAAATTGACTTGGGGAAATGATGATGCAGTGAATAACGGTAGCATGTTCTTTTGACACATGGTGTATGCTAAGAAACGTGCATGGAAGTACCTTTCTTGGGTCTTGGGACCAATTATGTTCACCTCAATGGTAGAACCCACATACTTGTCGGGCCCGAGGGAGATTCAACAGATAGGTCAACGATTCTAACCAATTAGGTTCATTTGGCATATAGTAAAGATTAATGCTCGGTGCCGAGCATTAATGAGAAATAATAGCTTGGATTACCTTCCCTAGGGGACTATAAGTGCATGACCTAAGGCATAGCAATGGCGCGGCTTGAGGATGGTTGACTCGCTGCCAATGCGGGCTAGTCTCCTGACGCCTTGGGATGCAAACGAATCAGGAGAACCTCTCATTTGACATATTGTAGGGCGTTCAGCATGCCTGAATGCCTAGGTTCCAGTGTAAGTAGTGACCTTACACTATAAATATCGCCCATGACAACCAAAAAAAGGTACGAACTCTCTAGCCACACCAGAATACCCATCTCTTCTCCACTCATTCACATGACTAACTTGATCATTGGAGGGGATTCACCGGATACCCTTAAATGCATAGATGACTTCAAGTGGTCAGTGAGTGGGTTTGAGGGACGAAACCACTGCGGGAAAAACAACCGTGAGAACCTATCCTTGGAATATCTGCGATGATGATTAGAGAAAAAGGTGGAGGCTTCTAATACATCCAAGATAGAGCAATATGTAGCCAATCTTTAAAGGAAGGGAAAGTGGACCAAAACTTTGGCAAAGGAGGATCTTTGGTGCCAACTCTCATGCAACCGCAAGGGGTGGAGACTTGGACTAGAGATCCACCCTCTCGGTCAGGGAGTTGGAGGTTTAAGGTGACCCAAAAAATGAGTTAGGTCGTCAAGGAAAACAACCTGGGGACCTGTGTTCACATCTTAACTTCAAAATAGGTGCGAGCCATTCTAAGAAAGACTGACCAGAGGATATCGTAGAAGAACCTCTAAAGTCCCCATTCACCCATGGTATCCTAGAAGTGGAGATGCCAAGGAAGTTCTTTGTTCCCAAGTTCAAGGTCTACGATGGAAGGTCAGACCCCAAGGCACATCTTCAATAATATAAACAACTTAAAGCATTCTAAGACACCAACCATAAGTTATTATGCCGAGTATTCCCCATGAGCTTGGGAGATATAAGCAACTTACAGAATTTTATAATACCAACCAAAAGCTATTATGCAAAGTGTTCCCCATGAAATTGGGAGACACCATGATGAAATGGTATGAAAACCTTCCCCCCGAGAGTATCAGATCTTGGAAGTAGATAACCAAGTAGTCCATCTCTCGGTTAATTACTAGCAGCCAAAGGCAGAAAGATGTCAGGGCTCTACTTATCCTTAGAAGAAAGGAAGGGGAAACACTTTGATAGGATGTCAGTCGATACTAGGAGGAGGTGAACAAGGAGGAAGGTTGCATGAAACTCATGGAGAGGGTCTCGTTCTGCCTCGGGAAATCCCTAGATATTGATCTTTATTGATCCTTGACAAAGTGAGACCTGATGGAAATGAAGCAGCTAATGTCACACATAGATAAATATGCCAAGGTAGAAGATGAAGTCACTACCCTAATGAGCCAAGGGTTAGGTCCCCAAAAGAAAGATAGGGAGCTGGGTAAAAAAGGCATCACACTATATTTAAACAGCCTATTTACAAGATGCTTCATAAGATCAAGAAGGATCCCTACTTCAAATGGTTGTCTAAGATGTTAAGTGAGCCTTCCACCAAGAAATCGTTGGCCTGTTTTTTTTATCATAGAGAAAATAGATCATCACACAGAGGATTGTTGGGCCTTTACGACATTCCTAGAGAGGTTAATGAAAGATGGTCACCTCCGTGAGATTGTTGATAGCGAGAAGAATCAAGAAACTGAGAAATATTAGGACATTATGGAGTGAGCCATGGCAATCATAGAGGTCATACACTCTAGCTCTTAAGGGCGATCAACATGTAACTCACTCAGGACCGACCTTCAGAGGGTCGCATAGGCAAAGAAAATGGGCCAGGGAAGAGCCGATGAGCACCCCACCAAGAGGAGCAAGATTTTTGTTGAAGCAATCTCATCAAGGTATGGATAGGGAGTTTTGACGTAAAGAGGATCTTAGTTCCCTCGGGAAGTTCCTATGAGGTCATATACGATAACTCCTTCCAAAAGATGGGGCTCGGCGCCAAGGATTTGGAACTAGCCAAGACCCCTCTGGTTGGTTTCAACGGATCCTATGCCTTCCTCCTCGGGAAGATTACTCTTTCGATCTCAACTAGGCCCATAACCTTACAAATGGAGTTCATTGTTATCGACTTCAACTCCCTTTACAATGCAATTATGGGAAAGACGGGACTCTATGCTTTGAAAAACATCCACTTGTCCTATCATCAGAAGCCCAAGTTCCCCACCTCTGAGGGGATCTACATAATTCCTCTCACATATGAGTAGCTGACTAATAAGTCACTAAAACTTGGAGTAATTTCTTGTTGAATGTTATCCCAAGTAAGGTTTGACATCGAAGCTAGCCATGGATAGTTATGAAGGGAGGATTGTTATTTGATAAATTTTTAAAATTGGCATGATCAATACACACACACACACATGAATTTTGGATAAAAGCATAACATGTGAATATCTTTGCATAATATTTGTACCTATGATTAATCTTTGAAGTGATTTATTCAAAAGTAATGGCTGGTTGTTATTATAATCACATTGTTAATTGAGACATGATGAAATATTTCAAGAATTCATGATGTTTATTAAAGTTTGTATGTCTATTTACTGGAAACCTTCATGAGACAAAACTTGTCCACTATGGATAATATAGGGGTTCTATGGCTTATTATATATGCTAAATGCAAATGTACTAGCTATAAAATGGTTTTGTAAAAATTATTTTAGTTTTTGAATTCCTATGGACTAGTAATGTTCAGGTTGATGGTGTGATTAACCCTTAATTCGTTAACTTGAGCGAACAAAATTTCTTGGGAATTTACTATTTCCAGCTAAAAAAAAGGAGTAAATTTGGGCTTTTTTCTTTTTTCCTCCTTTTCTCTCACTCCCCCGCTAAACAATTGAAGCCTTAAGGACTTGTCATTTCAAATTATAGAGATGTCATAAGTGTTCTTTTAAAACCAAAAAATTTAAAACAGACACTTGAGATGGGAAGAGGAGGAAGTTTGAGAAGATGAAGAGGCAGTGGAAGTAGAGAGATGGATGTGTCGGACAAGGGGGAGTAAATACTCAATGTAACGATTATGCAACATATTATCATCACATGGTGTCCAATTAACCATTAAAAGTGTCATTTTATTATATTTAATGATTGGTTAATTGCATATTATTTGTGAATATATATCTTTGATTCCTTTATTTCTAGCTTGATACTTTCTCTACTTGTTTCATTTATTTTACAGATAATTTGGTTGATTTAAAGTAATAATAGATAAGGTGAGTGCAGTAAACAATAGTGGAAGGATCACAATTAAAAAATTATATTTAATAAGGATTGAATGCATAATATTAAGATATGAAGATAAGGCAGTAAACGAATCACCACCATTGCCCAATAGAGATGGCTTTACAAGTTAATGGGGTTTGATTTTGTCATAAAGTACAAGAGAGGTAGGGAGTATAAGGTAGTTGAAGCCTTATCAAAAAAAAGAAATACAAGAAAAAATCAAGAAGAAGTTGTTGCTATCACCCTACCATTGCTGAATTGGGTTGACACCATTAAAGAGAAGACCCAACACTTCAAAGCTTGATTTAATTGATCAAGGTTAGAGAAGTTGTGGGCCCTTGGCAAATTCAAAATGAGCTGCTAATTTTTAAAGGTAAAATTTATTTGGCAAACGATTCTAATTTTGCTATTGACATCATCATGCAATTCCATAACAGTACTCATGAAGGGTTCCAAAAAACTCTTCATCAGATCCGTTCTAATTTTTACTAGAAAGGCATGAGAAAGTAAATTAAGGCGTTCATACAAGAATGTGATGTATGCCAACGTCACAAGGCAGAACATATTACTCCAGAAGGTCTCTTACAACCATTGCCCGTGCCCAGCTAAGTGTGGGAAGACATTTAATGGATTTCATTGATGGCCTGCTAACATCAAAGGAAAAATCCATTATATTTGTAGTAGTGGATAGATTATCTAAGTATGCTCATTTCATTGCCATCTCTCATCCATATACTGTCATTGGAGTTACACAAATTTTCTTCGAGCATGTTTTTCAGCTACGCAGAATGCCTCAGTCCATTGTATGTGATAGAGACCCAATTTTCAAAAGCTTATTTTGGCGAGAATTTTTCAGCTTGAATGGCACCAACCTTAATTTCAGCTCCGCTTATCATCCACAAACGGATGGTCAAACTAAAGTGGTGAATCAGACTATCGAAATGTATCTTCGTTGCTTCAAAAGTTCACAGCCAAAGAATTGGGTCAAATGGCTAGCTTAGGCAGAGTATTGCTACAATACTAGTTGGTATTCCACCATAAAAAAGACACCATTTGAGGTGGTTTATGGCCACAGCCCTCCTACTCTTTTGACATATGTATCCAGCAACACCAAGGTGGCTTCAAGTTAACAAGAATTATTAGATAGAGATGTGACAATTAAGGAGTTGGAGGAGAAAATAAAAGAGGCTCAATCCAGGATGAAATGCATATATGACTCTAAGCATAGAGAAAAAGAATTCTTTGTGGGTGATTGGATTTATTTGAAATTGCAACCATACAAGCAATTGTTTATCACTTTGAGAAGGAATTTGAAGCTTTCTCCTAAATATTATGGTTCGTTTAAAATTCTACAACGAATTGGCAAAGTGGCTTATAAATTGGAATTGTTGACTGATTGTTGTGTGCATCATGTCTTCCATGTTTCTGTTCTCAAGTAAAAGTTCGAGGCCGATGTTGTCATCCAACCACAATTACTGTTGCTAAGCAAAGAAGATGAAAGGTTGATTCCATATCCATAGGTTATTCTAGGTCACCAGGTGCAAAAGAGGAAGCAAGAGGTTTTAATCCACTGGCAAGGACTGTCACCATATGAAGTAACATGGGATGTAAAACCTGGGTAAATTTAATTTTTTTATAAAAAAGGGCAAAATGGTAATTTATCACTATAGTACGGATTATAAACCTAAAATTTTTCTAGATCTTGGATGATGAAACGGACCTGTCTCCATTAGATTCGTCTCGCAAAATCTAGTTATCACGTCAAATTTTATCGAATTTCGAGATAGTCAGATTTTTTATGTTTTACAAGGCGATCGAGTCTCGAATGACCCAAAAACGAGAATTTTGATAAAATTTGAAAAGTTAAAAAATAATTTAAGGTAAATTAAAATAAAATTAATTTAAACTTGGGTCAAGTATTCTAAAACTATAAATAGGGGGTCGTGTGGCGCGTTGTGGGTCAAGTATTCCAAGACTATAAATAGGGGAAGAATCTGATTTTTAGCCTCATTTTTTGTGTTCAGTCATTAGCCGATAGAGAAGAGAGTGAAAAGAAAGAATTTCTCCACCTTCTCTCTAAGATCTACGGAGATTGAGTGATCGAATCCGCTCGGGCCAAGAAGGAAAGTTGTTTTCCTCGACGTGGGCTACAAAATCATACCAAGGAGCTCGGGTTTGGGCGAGATTCCAAGGACAAGATTTTTGAAAAGTAGAGGTTCTAGCTTGTTTTGGGTCCTTGAAGCTTTCCAACGTCATTTTATGCTCCAAGAGGTAGGGCTCATTCCTACTTAGGTTTATTTACAACCTAGGTTGTCTACATGTAATGGGTGGATTTATAAAATGCTATATCATGTGCCTATGCTTGTGAAATTGATGAAATGGGTATAAAAATGGATATAGAAATGGGTTAAAATAAATTCCCAACTTGGAGTTGATATATCGTAATTACTTTTGTAATTCCATGGAAATGTGATTGTGGGCATGGTATGTGTTTAAAATTATGCCTTGGGGATTGAAGTGTGTTATTGGCTTATATTATGTAATAACATGCTAGTGATTGTTGTTGGAAAATAAAATGTTGATATATGCATATTGATGTATTAACATTGTGATAAAGTTGATAATTGTATGCATGAGATGTAAATTACCATGGGATATGTATATATGTGTTTAAAGTTGCTCATTTGACATTCTTTACATATGGGCATGATATTGAAATAGCAATGGGGCATTACATTGCATTTGCACGGAGAAATCGCATCCATAGCCAGGTGTGTGGGTGTGTGTGTGCATGATCGATATCAAACACCAAATAGATGGATGATGGGTGAGCTCGGAAAAGTTGGATTGAATATCCGGCTGAGTCACACGGTTGCATGAAAAAGAATTGGATCAGGGTTAGCAAGAAGGGCTAGACTATCCCTTGGGTGAAAGACCTCCTGATTCGGATACGCACTTCCGTTGATATAAGAGCCCATAAAGTGTGTCGGTATACGCAAAATCGTTGGTGGAAGTCCATAAATTCCGTGTCGGCTGGGTGAGCATTGGTGTAAGTCCATAAATACCCACCCCAAGAAAGACCCATAAATTTTCAAATAGACATTGGGTGAATGAAACCAATGGTGGGGACTTGGGAGCCTGATTTTAAAAACCATGGCATTACATGGGGAAAAAGAGCCAGGGGAGGGCTCGGGTTGAGTTGCATGATTGAGTCTCATCTCACTTCATGGCATGATATTGCTAAGATTCCAACATCGAATGATATACACTCGTTTGGAATGTTGTTGGTTGTAAATTGTTGCATGAGAACATTGCATATGCACTTAGGTTAGGGAGTAGCCTCTGTAAGAAACACTCTACTAGACAAGGCTCACCCTATACGGGAATATATTTCAGGTGTGGACTACACTCAGGTAGATAGCACTCATTTGGGGCATCAACGATGAAGAAAAGTCGGGTTGTGGCTTTTGAAAAAGAAGTTTTGTAAAACTTTTGTTTAAATCCCATTTGGCATGTAAATGTATGGAATGGGTTATATTATACGTTGTATATATTAGATTATATGTGAAAAACATGATTTAGTAAGTTTTGGATGAAAAAGGTAGGTTTTGGAATGGGTTAGAAATTGAAAACAGGTGAATTGGACAAAACTAGACAAAGTGTACTGGTACTACGTACCGGTATAGTCTACCCAGAAGGAAAAGCGTACCTATACTGCGTACCGGTATTGTCTGTCCAGAAGGCAAACCATACCAGTACGTAGTACCGGTACCGTCTCCTAAAATCTAAAATTTTTAAATTATTTTGCGATGCTTTTGGGCTTTGATTTCCTTGGTTCTAATGATGCAAATGGACATTAAATGAGATATATTGGACCTTGGTTGGATTAAATGATTAAAAGAATACGGATAATACATGTGAGTTAAAATTCTGAGTAATGGAATAATATTAGCGTGATGTCGGATCAAGTGACACGCACAGGCAATTCTGCGGGTTGACAGGTGGTCAACGAATTAAATAACAACCCCCGATTTTAGGGGCGTCACATGGGAAGAGTGTGATTTCATGGAAAAATAGTTTCCAGACTTTGCACTTGAGGACAAGGCCGAAACTTAAGGGGAAGGGGATGTTATGCAAGTGCTGAGTCTTAGGTTGAATAAGTCCAAGTAGTTGTGTTCTGTTAGGAATAAAGTGGGTTGTTATCTAATTCTTAGATAGGTTGTTTTCTAATCTGTTTGCTTTCCCCTATTTATTTGAGATAAAATCTCTATTATAGTGGAGATTTCCGTTGTAAACATCCCTATTTAAGTAGTGGATTGAATAAAGAAAAGGGAGAACCAATTACAATACACTTGTATCTTATTTGGAGGTTATGGGTTTCCTCAAAACAACCCAATTAGCTTATCTCTTTGCAATCTTCTTCCACCTAGCAAAAATAGGTAGAACTAATATGGACTCATATGTACCCAATATCTTCTAGAATATGAGACAAACTGGTAACATTACATTCCCCTTTAGTTAACATAAGGTCCATTCAAGTGAAGAATCGGGCATGCAATGAAAAAATAGAAAGAGAAAATGAAAGAAGCAAATATTCTAAATCATGGAATTTACCTAAGATATTTATTCAAAAATATATCTCTAAATTTCAAAGCACTTAAAAGTTGGAAGGTGACTTTCTCGTGATACGAGAGCTCGATGATTCTGGTAGATGAGCTAGTTGTCGTTAAGGACCAAGGCAGGAGGCTACCTACTGCTATTGTTGGGGAGATCACTCCTCGATGAGTGAAGTCCAGAGTTAAGACAACTTCGAGACCTAGCTCCCATACCGGCGAGGATATACTCCTTGAGCTTTCGGCAGGTGATTAGTCAGTTTTCCAGAGTGTGAACACAACTAGAATGATGGGTTGGGCTGCCTTACTTCTAGGGGACAAGAAGAAGGTGTTAGGGACGTTATCGAGGAGTTTACTCGATTCAGTGTTTTAGTTGTCACTTCAGGTAAGCTCTAAGGAAAAATTTGAACTAAATTCAACTCAAAGTTTAGTTGACACATGGTCGCTTGTGTAGGGGACTTACTTTTCTCATGAACTAGCTTGGCGTTATAAGCTACTCGAGTACTAGGCAGAGTTCTATAGGACCAAGGCAACTATGCTTAAGGAGCAACTCAATGAAGCGAGAGCAGAGAAAACCTACTTCAAGAAGGAGGTTGCCGAGGCCGTGACCCAAGCTAGTGGGCTTCAAGAGGAACTAGCTAAAGCCAAGAGGGAGAATGCTCAGATAGAGTAACAAGTGAAGAGCACATCCTCTGATCAGTACTCCAGGATCCTAGACAAGGTCAAGAAGACCTTTGGGAGTAGCTGGGGAGGAGAACTCAATGTTATGAGACCCAAGTGCACATAGCATTGCATTTTATAAATATGGTGGGTCAAACTATAATTTGTTAATGTGTGGGCTTTAATTGTGAAAATTAAACCTTGAGTAATTAGATATTTAAAAAACTTTATAGCTGAATTATAATGAGATAGAGAGTATGAATGTGATTTTATTAAAGTGTCGAGACATTTGGGTGTAAATTATTAAGTGATTTAATTTTGGGTTTTGGAATTTGTCTCTAAAAATGAGCAAGAACCTCTTGCATGCTAGAGCTTGAGTGGAAAATCCTTCTTGAAAACTTATATAATTCATGTGTGTGTACAAGGAAGTGAGTGGTGGTTGTGATTGAAAGGCTAGGAAATCCAAAGTTTTTGAGTGGAAGCTCAGAGAAGTTCAACAAAGTTGTGCAGCAATGAAGGTAAATGAAATTTTACAAATTTATATGTTTCTCAACCTTTAGAAGTATTCTAGTGGTGTGGGTAATTGTTGGGTAGTGTGGAATGGTGTTTTGAAGGTGTAAACAAGAATTGAGTTTTGGGTTGTGAATTTTGGTTGTGACGGTTGGTTTGGTTTTAGTTTTGATTTTGATTTATGAATTTTGATGTGGGTATGCTATTAGTATAGATTTTCATGGGGAATTATGTTTATGATTATTGGTATGTATGTTAGAGGTTATGGGGTTGAGACATAAAGATTTGGGAAAATGATGGAATAAATAAGGGTTCTACCAAACTTCTGCCTGTGTTCTACTGATAGAACGACGTTCTGTCGGACTTTTACTGGCAGGACAGAGTGACATACCAACAGCATTCTGTTAGGCGTTCTACTGTAAAGAGGTGAAAACCAACCGGTAAGATGCGATTTTGTCGAACTTCTACCTATGTTCTACTGGTAGACACATGAATCTTCACCATTTTTGTCGTACCGTCTATAATTCATTGTCCACTCAACTTCAAACCTTCTTTATACATTGTAATGGGTTTGAATCAACTGTAGTTGATTTTTTTTTAACTACCAACACCTTACTAAACCTAAAGGGTTTGATACATGGTAGTAAATGAAGGGGATATTACGAAGGTATTGAGTTAGCTCAATTAGTCACCCACACATATGCAGCATAATATCTTATATTTGTAAATGATGTTTATGTGGTCTGCGGCGATGTATGTTAGGTGAGAGGGCAACTACGCTAGTATCGGATTCACCTAGGACTATATAAAAGGATTGAGTTCAGGTTGGAATTTAACCCGAGAAACAGAGGTATCGACCCCTAGTCAAGTACACTTAAATTCTTATTTAGAGATTGGGTTTGTAATATAGCTAGACCTGAGGTTGGTGTATCTTCTGTGTCTGCTTGAGATTAATATGAACATGCTTTAAATTCTATAGAATGTGTATTGTTATGAATTGATGCTTATGTTAGCCAGTGAATGAGCTATATCACATTAATGGAAATAGCAAGAGAGCGATTGAGCTTATTGGTTCATAAGCATGTGAGTAAAAATGTTATGAATGCTATACGATTATATCATATAATCGTTACTAATTGAGATAGTCTTAAAGGCTAATGTTACATGTTGTTAATAGGTGACTGTATAATTATTATTTGATGTTGGCAACATTCAGTTATGTTTGGTGTTGTGGTTATTATAAGTGGCCTTAATAGCAAATATAGCCTTAGATGCAATTGTATAGTGAATGTATAGTCTATGTGGCGGATATTTATCAAATGATTATCAGATAGCCTGTGTGGCGAATGTTACTTATGTGGCAAATATTGCCTATGAGATAAGTGTAGCCTATGTGACGGTTATAGCCTGAGCTTATGTGGCAGTTATAGCTTGATTGGTGGCAATTGTATACTCCTATTGGAGGCTATGGTGATTTGGTGTATTATGAGATGACTGCTAGAGAATTATAAGGGCTTATATGTATTGGCTTATAAAATTGCTCAGTTGTACCGATGAGAATATAATGGAAGTATGTGTTACTTGCTTTTTTCATTCACTGTATTTTGTTTATATACACTCATTAAGCGTGTGTGCTCACCCCTTAGTTTGTATTTATAGGTAGACAAGGAGGAAGGAATGTCCACTGCTGAGTTTAGGCAATATGACAAGGAATCAGATTTTTTGGTGTCTTGTTGTGCCATTTTGTACAACTGTTGAGTCTTGTAACAGGGAGAATTAAATATTGTATTAAGTTAGGGTTAATGTATTATTTCATGTACATGATAAGTTGAGATATCAAGAGAATAAAGGTTATTTTATCATATCTAGTGAGCTCAAATTACTATTTAAAAGTAAGTTTATGTACGAGGTATAGGTGTAACACAAGGGGTGGGGTCCACTCTATCAGATTTGGATATGATATCTTATCTCCAGGTTAGGGTGTGACAAAGGCAGTCAGGATTGATGGTCTTCTACAGTTTGGGAGGACATTTCTTTGGTTTGAGATCGATCTCCCGATTCCTAATATCAAGGAGAAGTTCCTTGATGGTGCTGACTTGTCTGATGCTTGGAGGTGGGAAACCCTTAAGAAAACCAAGGTGGCCTTAAGGTGTAGTCATGGAAGTTGGCTAGAGGCAAAGTAGTTTTAAGGTGCAACTCGGAGTTTGGTTCTCTTATTGATGATGATATAGTCATAGAGCTTCCTATAAGTGCCAAGTCTGCCTTCGAGAGTGTGGAGACAACGAGAGGAGTGGCTTGTGTCTCCATGCTTCCCGAAGATAAGGAGAAGGTGTCAAGAATGTCGTTAAGGAAGTTGCTCAACTCATTGCTTCAACATTGATTTTTGGTAAGCGCTTAAGCTAAGCTTGAAATGAGTGTGATTCAGTCCTTAGTTGACACTTTGTTACCCTTGCTAGAGACGAGCTTTTCCAATGGTATGAGTTTTTTCTGAGTTAGGCTAAGTCGGATAAGATAAAGAATGACAAGCTCAAGAAACAACCTGAAGATTCTAGAGTAAAGGCTTCCTCTTTGAAGAGGAAGAGACTCGAGCCAATAAGTTCCAAGAGGAACTTGCCAAGGCCAAGAAAGAGAATGATGAGATAGAGGAGTTAGTGAGAAATGCCGCCTACGATCATTACTCCAGAATCCTGGACAAAGTGAAGACGAAATATGCCAAGGAGGAGAAAAAGGTCTTCGGAGATGGCTGTGGAAGAACTCTCAAGGCAGTTGGTATTGATGGGGCATCCCCGATTTGGGAAGAAATTCCATGTCCTGAGAGAGATCTTCTACTTCTTGCGATCGTGGAGAAGTTCCTGGATTGTGATGGTCCATGCCTTCTTGCACTAGTGCCCCCCGTTCTGACTAAAGGGAGATTTTCCTTAGGAGTTGAGGTGTATGATGCTATTGAGACTGAGAGAGCTCATCTTTAGTAAGCTTTTTATTTTATCTTCTTTTTGTGCTAGTCATGTATGAATCATCGACTTCATTGTTTTTGAACCCCTATTCTTCTTTTGTAATGGAATTAGATACTCTTTTGTAGTTGAGTAATATGTTGTCTAATTTTCTTGATGGTTGGTTGGGAAGTGGGTGCCTAACCAACTTGCTTTACCTTTTAGAAAATGCTTTAAGTGTGAGCCAGTATACTTGACTTACGGCGAGGAGCTTAAATTAGCCTAAGGGGTAACCTGAGAGGTTGCAACAGATGGAGGCTAAGCAGCCTAAGGGACAACCTAAGAGGTTGTAAGAAGATGGAGGCTAAGTAGCCTAAAGGGCAACCTAGGAGATTACAGCAGATGGAGGCTAAGTGTAGCCTAAGAGTTAACCTGAGAGATTGTAGGTAGATGGAGGCTAAATATAACCTAAGGGGCAACCTAAGAGGTTGCAGGGAGATGGAGGCTAAATAGCCTAAGAGGCAACCTGGGAGATTACAGTAGATGAAGGTTCAATAGCCTAAGAGGCAACCAAGGAGGTTGCAGCAGATGGAGGCGAAGTAGCCTAAGTGGCAACCTGAGAGGTTGCAGTAGATGGATGCTAGGTAGCCTAAGGGGCAACCTGAGAGGTTGTTGGTAAGCCAACTAGCCTAATGAGCAACCTTGGAGGTCGCATGGAAGCTAAGTAGCTTAAAGGCAATTGATTTGCCTTGGATATTGTATTATTTATATATTAATTATTGGCTAAGTACATTGGACAAGGCATTAATTGTGTCAAAATGATTGAGTTTTGGATATTATCTTATTTTTGTAGTGTTTGTCTAATTTTGTAGGTAAATAGGTTGAAAATAATGAGTGGAATGAAAAATCACACAAGGAGATGGGATGCAGAACATTAAGGAGCAAAAAAGAAGACTGCCTATTGCGTCTGGACGGTGGATAAAGTGCATCCAGATATGACTTCCAGTAGCCACTCAAGAAAGAGTCGAAGACACGTGTCCGGACAGAAGAATGAGTGCGTCCGAACGAAACTTCCTGAGAAATCAAGGAAAATTCACTGCCAAGTGCATCTGGACGGTCCAAAACATGCGTTTGGACGCGATGGACTAAGAGTCCAAGAAGACAAGGTGTGTCCGGGTGGTAGGAAAGACGCGTCCAGACGCGTTGAAGACAGTCAACCAATATCCCTAGTTTTTTATGTTAATTAGGTTTTTACTTCCTAAAGCCTATATAAAGGGGTATAGGTTTTGCCTTGTATTCATTCACCTCTAACCTCCTCTTCCTTAGTTTTGTTTTATTTTTCTTATTGTTGGCTAAAAGGCTAACAAAATCTAGGGGAGATACTTTCAAGGATACACAGTATTATTTTTGATCCAATGTTTTCAATGCATGATTTATTCCTTTAATTTGATTCTTGTCTTCTAGTAACGTTTTTTGATTCTTTGTCTCATATACATCGAATGCTTAAGATTCTCTATGAGACAAAAAACTGGTTATTTAACGCTTGAATTAATTAATTAGAGTTATCATAAAATAGTTGATTCATTATTTATAATAAAATAGGGTTTACCTGTTGCAAAGCTTGATTTATCATAGACTCCGAGCACAGTGAATACTAGTAATCTAAAAGTAAATTCTTATATTTATTTAGATAATCTATTGATTATACTTTTTGATGTTTTCAATATTACCACCGCTGCATATTTTGATTGAGATCACTCCTCAGCTGATTCTCAATTGAATTTGAAAACTGGATCATTAATAGTTACCATGTGAAATTGAAAGGGGTGTCTCCAATGCTTTATTATTTTAAATTATTGTTTTTAATCAAAAAAATTTTGTTCTTTTGAACAAATAAATTTAAAACAAACTTAATAGAGTTTTCTTTTATTTTTCCTTGTGTTCTTAGTTTTTCCAATTCTCTGTGATATGACCTTGGACTTTTGAGTTTATATATTACTTCATGATAGCCTACACTTGGGTTTTCATATTTTAAGTTGTAGCAAGTTTTTGTCTTATGATCAAAGCCTTTTAGAAGTCGTAGTTAGTTAAGTCAAGGCTTGATCATGCCACGTGTTGAGTCTATCTTTAATTTCAGTATTAATGAATAGTTATCTTTTTTAGTATACTGTGCATTTAGTTTTCTTTTATGTGTTGGTTGTTAAATATCTAATAAAAATTTTATGTATAAATTGACATCACAATATGGGAAAAATTCGCTTAGCCATAAATTTGCAGCTGTTCAAGCATCATGTAGAACTTTACTCCATATTTCTATATCCCATATCATGTAGAACCTTATTATTTGAATAGTCTTATTCCTAGAAGCCAAGTTTGAGTCTTTTTGAAAAGAAAAAAAATATATTTTCATTCCTTGAACCACATACAATAACCAAGCCAATGATATAAAATAATATCATTTACCCTTAATTATCCCGAGATTGAGCTTTTATTGTTTATATAACTGCAGGATGTTGGTTGATAAAAAATGAATAAGAAATGAAAATTTTTGCATACATGTGAATACCTACATGTGGTGACTTGCCAAATAGAAAGAAAAAAGCAACAAAAGAAATACAGTATTTCTAGCATTGTTGAAAAAAAAAGAGAAAAAAATGTAGCAAGCATGTAGAAAAATACGAGCAAGTATTGTGAACTGAGGCCCTAGAGATTGTTGGGTGAAAGGTTATAGAAAGATTTAATTGTGTAATGTGTTGTTCTCTGGGGATAGTCTTTTGAATTCCTGAATACCCTTTGTTTCAAAATCCTGATCTCAATGCCCCAGTAGAAAAATACGAGCAAGTATTGTGAACTGAGGCCCTAGAGATTGTTGGGTGAAAGGTTATAGAAAGATTTAATTGTGTAATGTGTTGTTCTCTGGGGATAGTCTTTTGAATTCCTGAATACCCTTTGTTTCAAAATCCTGATCTCAATGCCCCAGTAGAAAAATACGAGCAAGTATTGTGAACTGAGGCCCTAGAGATTGTTGGGTGAAAGGTTATAGAAAGATTTAATTGTGTAATGTGTTGTTCTCTGGGGATAGTCTTTTGAATTCCTGAATACCCTTTGTTTCAAAATCCTGATCTCAATGCCTCAGTAGAAAAATACGAGCAAGTATTGTGAACTGAGGCCCTAGAGATTGTTGGGTGAAAGGTTATAGAAAGATTTAATTGTGTAATGTGTTGTTCTCTGGGGATAGTCTTTTGAATTCCTGAATACCCTTTGTTTCAAAATCCTGATCTCAATGCCTCATTATAACCTTAAACAGAGACCTATCTGATCTTAAGAGTGTATTGGAGATGCATAAATTGTGTGAATAAGAGAATTTTTATTATTTGCTTATTATGTGTTGATTTCCTTACGTGATACTATGCTAAATCATTTTCTTATATTTAGTGGTTGTTTCAATGGAGACATGTAAGCATTACTTTGTTTTGATTTAAATATCTTCTTCTCACATATGCAACTTGAGGGAATAATCACTATAATATGAGAGAATTGGTGTTGAGAGTATTATCTAATGAGATTTGGCATTGAGACAACTAGTTAATAGTTGTAGGGGTGATTGCCAAATGGATTGTTGACTTGACATAGTTAATTCACACTACACACGAGTTTATATGGGAACGTGATAAATGCATACATTTATATAGCATTGAGTTTTGTATGTTGCTTTGCATGTGCTTATAAAAAGGCTTGCAACTTAGAGTTTTTATATTGTGATAGCAATTTGTTATATGAAGTTGATATTTAGATATTTGATGATAAGGTGATGTTTATGGGTATTATCTCTAAAAACCTTCACAAGACTATACTCGTCCATTAGGGGTAACCTAGGGATTCCAAGGTCTGTTGCATATGTTAAATGCAATCGTGAGTTCTACGAAAGTGGAAATGTATGTTTAGTTTATTTTTATTTTGTCTTACTAGGGACTAACAAGATCTAGGTTATGGATGTAGAGATTTGAAAAGTAAGGATAAATATTTTAGTTTTGCCGATAGGGCACTATTCATGAATCATTTAGGTATAAGTCATGTTTAAGAACATAATTTGAGTATGTCATAGAAGATAAACATGGTTATAATGTTAAAATACACCTACTATGCAAATTTGAGCCTAAACGAAAATAGTTTCAAAAATTAGACAAAAAGTGTATCCCGGGCGGCCTAGGTGGGACCGGCCAAACCCGGCCACTAACGAAAAAATATATTTTTAAAATTTTTTATTTAAAATAATTTTAAGAACTTTGGTTAAAATAAAATGTCGAATTGAGGTGTTTCGGGATGAGTTGTAGTGTAACGAGGTCCCGAATTCATCAAGGGCAAAAGGGTCATTTTTCACATTTGCCCTCCACTATAACTATAGCCCTTCAGTGTAAAAATATCAGTGTTTTTGGTTTGGAAAGGGACAGTACACGTTCAAGGAGGAAGAATAAAGAAAAATCTTAGGTTCTTCAAGCTTCAAGCCACCAAAACTCAATCTTAGGCCAAGATTTTTGCAAGACTTCCTTCTAAGAAGTTGTTCCTCTCAACAAGAGCTATATGCTCACCGATCGGTTCGGCTTTGAAGCCAACAAAACTCCCCTATTTTGAGAAAAATCATTTTAGGTTTGATATTTTGCTAAGTTGGAAATAGATTTAAGTTTTCTTATCTTCCTATGTGTTGATTGGATGATTTTAGGTGTTTACTTGATGTTAGAAAATCTTTTAGTTGGTATTTGCTTTAAAAACTTAGAATTTGTGGTTTAAGTACTTTTATGTTCTTTGAGTTTCTTGACAATTTGTTGCTATGGTGAAGGTGTATATTACTTATTTGTTAGATTATTATATTATAACTTATATTCATGTAGAGAAACTCTTGTGGTTTGAGAGTTATGATTTATTACATGAGTTGGTAGTTTGTGTATTTGTAGTTTCTTTGAGAAATAATGAAAGTAATGAATATGAAGCTTGATCATATTTTTAAATCCATTGAATGGTGCTTCACATTTATGTAGATAAGATGTTTGATGAAATGTTTCATAGGAATATGAAGCTTGATCATATGTTTAATCCATTGAACGGTGCTTCACGTTCATGTAGATAAGGTGTTTGATGAAATATTTCATAGAATTTACATAGAGGAAAATCATGGCATCTTGGCATACATGAATTCTTCGAACATAGTGTGGGTTTAGCACTTGGTGCTATGTATTATGAGGGTGTAGATCCTATAGTGAAAAATCCAAATTCTGGCCAATGACAGTACTCGCGGGCTGACAGGGGCGGACGGTGAAGCGAGACATGGGTGGCATAGAGTTACATGGGTGTGTCATGCATATTGACATTGCATAGCATTGAGAGATTATGGGGTTGTAGCTTTTAAAAATGTACACTTGCACATGTCATGCCTTAAATTTTTTCTTATCATTAGCACTTTGTCATACCAGCAGTTAAGCTAACCCATTCATGGGATATCATATTACAGATAAGGCTCCCGGTACTTGAGACTTGAGGAAGTCTTAGAGGAAGGAGAGGAAAAGGACTTGAATGTATATTTAGCAATTGGGCATATTTTCTATGTATAGGCATAAGCCCAAATGACTTGTATTCTAGTTTGAAAAAGTAGTGGATTAAAGGTCTTGGACCATTTTAATGTGTAAGAGTGTAAACTCAATTGATATTTGAGATGTCTTTATTTAATGAGTATCATATGTATATATTGGGGCAATTAGATGTATATGTTGAGAATAAGAGATGTATGTTTAATTTACATGGGTTGTGGCCATCGAGTGAGGGTGAATTGTGATATAATTATGCATATGAAATATTATGAATATTAGGTGGGAAAAAGGCTTGGAAACAAAGGAGGTTATGTTGAAATTTTATGAAAAATTAAAAGACTTGTTAAGTGTGTAAAACACCTTTTAAATAGGTGGGAAGGATGTCCAAAGGGGAGGGTTTAGAAACCTTGACGAAATAGGCTAAAAATAGAAGAAAAATGGCTTGAAAAACTTTGGAAAAACATGAAAAATGAATGAGAAATCAATTTATCCAACCTAATGACATTTCATTTACTTTTCTTTTCCATTTTCACTCACTCCCCGGGTTTGTGGAAATTTGGGGCATGACAACTTGGTATCAGTGCTTAGGGATTAGATCTTACATAGAAGTTGTAGGGAAATGGATACACCAATATTGGAGATTGTTAGGAGACATGTGCGGTGACAAATTACGTCATGAGTTTTGGATGCCGTGTATTTTGGTTGAGAATGTATGAAAGTAAAAAGGCTTCGAGGTATGATGATTTATGATGTTATAACTTTTTTAGGTTATGTCAATTTTCATTATTTTGTCTAGCCCGTAGTTGTTTTAATTTGTGAAGTCAAAGATGTGTGGTAATTCAATTTTGTTGCTTGGAGATAAGGTCAACAGTGTCATCCTTTATATAATTTCGGTTAGGTGAAGTTATTTAATTGATAGAGATATTAAGAATTGTAGAAAGATTCAAAATTTTAATTTTATGGTGAAAAATTTGAGTTGGATATGTCTTCCATTAGAGTGACTAAGAGACTATTAAATAGTACAATGTTCAAATACAATCAATTGGAGGGGCATGGTAAAATGAATAAGTATTTATGTCGATTTTGGAATAAGAGTACAAATTGTGATTTTGATTCTGAGTGGATTGGAGGTTGTTATATGATCATTTATTTGAGGTTATTAATAATGGTCTGGAATTAGTATGCATAGTTGGCTAGTGTTGCTTTGGGTAAAAAAAAATTAATGTTAAGTGATGACTTAATTTTTATACAATTGGGTTTTAAGAATTATTCAGAAAGAATATGATTGGAAGATCATGGTGCAATAATTAATGAATTATATTAGATGACTTTGCTTGAAGATTGATTGAGAATGACATGACATGGTAAGCCTTTGAAGGGAAAGAAATATGGAGTAAGGAAACTACTCGTTACATGAAAAGGTAGGCAGGGCCAGACTACTTAGGGTCGTGTTTATGCAGTGGCCACACCAGAGACATCTACTTCTAGACATTCAATGGTTCGAGGTACATTCCTTGTGTTTAGTTCATGGGCTAGCGTACTAATAGACTCGGGGGCATCTCATTCATTCATATCTACCATGCTTGTCATGACATTGGGGTTGGACATAGATCGGTTAGATCCACCATTGCATGTTGACACCCTAGTTGGGGGTAGTGTGATATTGACAAGGATCGATAGAGATTGCCTGATAGAGATAGTTGATCGCATCCTTTATTTTGACTTCATTCTGCTTGACATGTCTGGTTTTGATATTATTTCGGGGAAGGATTGGTTGTTTGCTTTTCGGGCGAGTATAGATTGTTATAGGGGGAGAATGACGGTGTGTACTCTTGAGGGAGATAGCTTTAATTTCATGGGAGATCGTGGGGATTTCTTAGTTCCACCCTTATATGACTCGAGGAGTTGGGGAGGTCATAGTTACATGTTGGCTAGTTTGGTAATAGATGGGGGTGGGACTATAGAGAATGTATTACCACCCATAGTAGATGAGTTTCCAGATGTCTCCGGGATGACTTGACTAATCTACCACCGAGACGAGAGATAGAGTTCAGGATAGAGCTTATCCCAGGCACTATGCCTATTTTAATTCTACCTTACCATATGGCTCTAGCTGAGTTGAGAGAGCTGCAGGAGCAGTTGACTGATTTGTTGGGGAAGAGTTTTATTCGTCCTGGTACTTCTCTGTGGGGTGTTTCAGCACTATTTGCGAAGAAGAAGGATGAGACATTGTGTTTGTGTGTGGACTGTAGGAGGCTGAATAGGGTCACTATCAAAAACAAGTACCCGTTGCCGAGGATAGATGACTTGTTTGATCAGCTTAAGGGTTCGAGATATTTCTCCAAGATTGATCTTAGATCGAGGTATCATCAGTTGGGAGTACGGGAGGAGGATGTGGCGAAGACAGCTTTTTGCACTCGTTATGGCCATTATGAGTTCATGGTTATGCCATTCGGTGTGACGAATGCCCCAACGGCATTCATGGACTTGATGCATTGCATTTTTAGTCCTTATTTAGATCAATTTGTTGTGGTGTTTGTTGATGATATTTTGATTTATTCACCTTCTGAGGATGAGCATGCCTTTCACCTACGGACTATGTTACAGATTTTGAGGAAACATCATTTATTTGCTAAATTCTCGAAGTGTGAGTTTTGGCTTCAGGAGGTGCAGTTTCTAGGCCATGTTGTGTCAGGTAGTGGGGTATCTGTGGATCCTTCTAAGATTGATGTTGTTATGAGTTGGGAGAGGTCGAAGAGTGTGTTTAAGATTCGGAGTTTCTTGGGATTAGCAGGATACTACTGTCGGTTTGTGGAGGAGTTTTCTCGTCTTGCCTCACTAATGACTTGTCTGACGCTCAAGGGCATTAGATTTGTGGGCAGATGACTGTGAGCATTCATTTCAGGAGCTAAAGAAGAGGCTAACTTCAGCACCTGTCTTGATTATACTTGAGGGAGGTATTGGATATACTATTTATTATGATGCTTTACGAGAGGGATTTGGCTATGTATTGATGCAGGAGGGTAGAGTGGTAGCCTTTGGTTCTTGACAGTTAAAGAATCATGAGCAGAACTACCCCATATATGATTTGGAGTTAGATGTCGTTAGTTTTGCACTTAAGACTTGGTGACACTACTTATATGGGGAGAGGTTTGAGGTGTTCTCAGATCACAAGAGCCTCAGATACATTTTCACGTGGAATGACTTGAACCTTCGGCAGAGGAGATGGATGGAGTATATGAAGGACTATGACTTTGACCTTCAATACCATCCTGGGAAGGCCAATGTCGTAGCAGATGCACTTAGTAGGAGATCGAGGAGCACTATAGCTAGCATTGCTATTAGGGAGTGAGAGATGATGGGAGACATTGAGGAGTTTGACTTAGACCTTGCCGAGTCTGTGGGATATGCCACACTATTCAGTGTTTGTGCACAACCTACACTGTTGAGAAGGGTTATTAAGGCACAGTTACAGGACACAGAGGCAGGGCAGATTTGAGCACGATTTGCAAGTGTCGAGAGCTTTGAGGGATGGATGGTTCATTCTAACTTTAGCCTAAGGTATATGGGTAGAGTCTTTGTTCCAGAGTCTTTTAGGACTAATGTCCTTAGAGATTTTCATCATTCACACCTAGCAGTACACCCAGGGGGCACTAAGATGTACCATGATTTACGGCGCCAGTATTGGTGGACGGGGATGTGGTGCAGTTTGTATCGAGATGTCTCACGTGCCAGCAGGTTAAGGCTAAGCACCAAAGACCTGGGGGTTTGTTACAGCCATTGCCAATGACAGAGTGGAAGTGGGAGTTTGTTACTATAGATTTTGTGATGGGTCTTCTGAAGTCACCTAAAGGTCATGATACAGTTTGGGTTGTTGTTGACAGGTTGACAAAGTCCACACATTTCCTATCGATTAGAGCGACTGATTCAGTGGATGTTCTCAGTAGGTTGTATATCCGAGAGATTGTGCGACTACATGGGATTCCTGTTTCCATTGTTTCAGACAAAGACCCACGTTTCACTGCACGGTTTTGGTAGAGTCTTCAGACAGCCTTGGGAACTCAGCTACTATTTAGTACTACTTTCCACCCTCAAATTGATGACCAATCAGAGCGTACTATTCAGATACTTGAGGACATGCTTAGAGCATGTGTTAGGGACTGCAAGGGTAGCTGGGAAGATCACCTTGCTTTAGTAGAGTTTGCCTACAATAACAGCTATCAATCTAGTATTGAGATGGCCTCTTTTGAGGCATTGTATGGTAGGTCATGTCGTTCACCAGTATGTTGGACTGAGGTACGAGAGACAGCAGCCTTAGGGCCTAACATAGTCCGTGAGACCATGAACAAGATACAGGTGATTAGACAGCGTCTGTTGATGGCACAGAGCCACCAAAAGAGTTATGCAAATAGGAGGCGGCGACCTCTATCATTTGATGTTAGGGGACATGTGTTCCTCAAGGTAGCCCCACGACGGGAATTTAGGAGATTCGGGCATAGCGGGAAGCTGTCACCATGGTTTATAGGTCCATTTGAGATCCTTGAGAAGGTTGGTGAGGTGGCCTATAAGCTAGCATTACCGCCACAGCTATCTTGGGTTCATGATGTCTTCCATGTGTCGATGTTGAGGAAATACGAGTCTAACCCTTCACATGTGCTAGATTGGGTAGATCTTCAAGTGGAGGGTGGCGTTTCTTATGTTGAGAGGCCTATGGAGGTATTGGACTTGAGGGACCAAGTTTTGCGAGGCAAGACCATCCCTTTGGTCCAGGTTTTTGGAACCATCATGGGGTCGAGGAGGCAACTTGGGAGCGTGAGGCTGAAGTCCACGCTAAATATCCAGAGTTATTTATTCATAGAGGTATATTTCTAAATTTCAGTATGAAATTTCTTTAAGGGGGGAAGGATGTAGAGATTTGAAAAATAAGGATAAATTTTTCAGTTTTGCTAGTAGGGCACTATTCATGCATCATTTAGGTATAATTTATGTTTAGGAGCATAATTTGAGTATGTCATAGAAGAAAAATATGCTTAGAATGTTAAAAATACACCTACTATGCAAATTTGAGTCTAACCGAAAATAATTTCAAATATTAGACAAAAAGGGTATCTTGAGCGGCCAAGGTGGGACCAGCCAAACCCGGCCACAAGCAAAAATATATATTTTTAAAAAAAATTATTTAAAATAATTTTAAGAACTTTGGTTAAAATAAAATGTCAAATTGAGGCGTTCCGGGACGAGTTATAGTTTAACGAGGTCCCGAATTCATCATGGGCAAAAGAGTCATTTTGCACCTTTGTCCTCCACTATAAATACAACCCTTTAGTGTAAAAATATCAGTTTTTTTGTCTGGGAAGAGGTGGTACACGTTCAAGGAGGAAGAATAACGAAAAATCATTGGTTCTTTAAGCTTCAATCCACCAAAACTCAATCTTTGGCCAAGATTTTTGCAAGACTTCCTTCTAAGAAGTTGTTCCTCTCAACAAGAGCTATATCCTCACCAATCGATTTGACTTTGAACCAAACACAACTCTCTTGGTTTGAGAAAAACTATTTTAGATATGATATTTTGCTAAGTTGGAAATAGATTTAAGTTTTTTTGTCTTCCTATGTGTTGATTGGATGATTTAGGTGTTTACTTGATGTTAGAAAATAATTTAATTGGTAGTTTCATTGAAAACTTAGAATTTGTGGTTTAAGTACGTTTATGTTCTTTGAGTTTCTTGACAATTTGTTGCTATGGTGAAGGTGTATATTACTTATGTGTTAGATTATTATATTATAACTTATGTTCATGTAGAGAAACTCTTGTGGTTTGAGAGTTATGATTTATTACATGAGTTGGTAGTTCGTGTATTTGTAGTTTCTTTGAGAAATTGTGAAAGTAATGAATATGAAGCTTGATCATATGTTTAAATCCATTGAATGGTGCTTCACATTTATGTAGATAAGGTGTTTGATGAAATGTTTCATAGGAATATGAAGCTTGATCATATGTTTAATCCATTGAATGGTGCTTCACATTTATGTAGATAAGATGTTTAATGAAATGTTTCATAGGTATATAAAGTTTGATCATATGTTTAATCCATTGAATGGTGCTTCACATTCATGTAGATAAGGTGTTTGATGAAATATTTCATAGAATTTACATTGAGTAAAATCATGGCATCTTGGCATACATGAATCCTTGGAACATAGTGTGGGTTGAGCACTTGGTGCTATGCATTATGAGGGTGTAGATCCTATGGTGAAAAACCTAAAATCTGGCCAATGACAGTACTCGCGGGCTGACGGGGGCGGACCGTGAAGCGAGACATGGGTGGCATAGAGTTGCATGGATGTGTCATGCTTATTGACATTGCATAGCATTGAAAGATTATGGGGTTGTAGTTTTTAAAAATGTACACTTGCACATGCTATGCCTTAAATTTGTTCCTAGCATTAGCACTTTGTCATACCAGCAGTTGAGCTGACCCATTCGTGGAATATCATATTACAGATGAGACTCCCAGTACTTGAGACTTAAGGAAATCTTAGAGGAAGGAGAGGAAAGGGACTTGAATGTGTATTTGGCCATTGGGCATAATTTGTATGTATGGGCATAAGCCCAAATGACTTGTATTCTAGTTTGAAAAAGTAGTGGATTAAAGGTCTTGGACCATTTTAATGTGTAAGAGTGTAAACTCAATTGATATTTTGGATGTCTTTATTTAATGAGTATCGTATGTGTATATTGGGGCAATTAGATGTATATGTTGAGAATAAGAGATGTATGTTTAATTTACATGGGTTGTAGCCACCGAGTGAGGGTGGATTTTGATATAATTATGCATATGAAATATTGTGAATATTAGGTGGGAAAAAGGCTTGGAAACAAAGGAGGTTATGCCAAAATTTTATGAAAAGTTAAAAGACTTGTTAAGTGTGTAAAACGCCTTTTAAATAGGTGGGAAGGATGTCAAAAGAGGGGGGTTTAGAAACCTTGAAGAAATAGCCTAAAAATGGAAGAAAAGTGGCTTAAAAAACTTTGGAAAAACATGAAAAATGAATGAGAAACCAATTTATCCAACCTAATGACATTTTATTTACTTTTCTTTTCCATTTTCACTCACTCCCCGGGTTTGTGGAAATTCAGGGCATGACAATGGATGTGATTAGCCTTGGATATTGTGTTATTTATATATTAATTATTGATTAATTACATTAGGCAAGGCATTAATTGTGTCCAAAATGATTGGGTTTTGGATATTATCCTCTTTTTGTAGTGTTTGTCTAATTTTGTAGGTAAATAGGTTGAAATTAATGAGTGGAATGACAGCGCATACAAGGAGAAGGGATCTAAAGCATTAAGGAGCAAAAAGGAAGACTCTATTTATTGCGTCTAGACAATGGATCAAGTGCGTCCAGACGTGACTTTGACTAGTTTCTCAAGCAAGAGTCGAAAACACACGTCCGGACGGAACTTCCAAAGAAATCAAGGAAAAGTAACTACCAAGTGAGTCCGGAGATGATGGGCAGAGAGGCCAAGAAGACAAGGTGCATTCGAACAATAGGAAAGACGCGTCCAGACGCGATGACGACAATCTGCCAATAACCCTAGTTTTTTATGTTAGTTAGGCTTTTGCTTCCTAAAGCCTATATAAAGAGGTATAAGTCTTGTCTTGTATTCATGCCTCCTCTTCCTTAGTTTTGTTTTATTTTTCTCATGGTTAGCTGAAAGCCTAACTAAATTTAGGGGAGATATTTTAAAGGATACACGATATTGTTTTTGATCCAACATTTTTCATGCATGATTTACTCCTTAAATATGATTCTTTTCTTCTAGTTAAATATTTGCTTTGTAAAATTTCTTGATTCGTTGTGCAATGTACATCGAATGCGTGAGATTCCTTCCAACTCAAATATCTGGTTATTTCATACTTGAATTAATTAATTAAAATTTTCCTGAAATAGTTGATTGATTTATTATTTGTAATAAAATAGGGTTTACCTATTGAAAAACTTGATTTATCGTAAAATAGTTGACTAATTTATTATTTCATGCTTGATTTATGTTGAACGCTTGAAATCTACAAGTAAATTTCTATATTTATTTAGATAATCCCTTGATTATATTTTTTTATGTTTTTAATATTATCACCGCTACATATTTCGATTGTGATCACTTCTCAGCTTCTTCTCAATTAAGTTCAAAAACTGGATCATTAATAATTAATTTGTGGAATTAAAAAGGTATTACCAATGCTTTAGTATTTCAAATTATTATTTTTAATCAAACAACTTCTATTTTTTTTGAACAAACAAATTATTACAACAACCTTAAAAGAGTTTTTCTTTTATTTTTCCTTGTATTCTGAGTTTTCCTAATTCCCTGTGGTACGACCTCAAACTGCTGAGTTTATATATTACTTCGTGATAACCTACACTTGTATTTGTATATTTTAAGATGTAGCAAGTTTTTGTCAAGCCGGAAGTCTAGGATGGAAGGTTACTCGCGTCCAAAAGGGAAAAAAGCACGCATCCGAATGCATTAGACAAAAAATTTGTGGAAAAGACATGCGTCTAGATGCAAAGGCAGAGGTAACCTAGGAGGTTGCAACAGATGGAGGCTCAATAGCCTAAGGAGAAAATTCACAGGTTATAGCAAATGGAGGTTAAGTTTCTTAAAGGACAACTTGAGAGGTTGTAGATAGATGGAGGCTAAATAGCCTAAGGGGCAACCTGGGAAGTTGCAGCAGATGGAGGCTAAATAGCCTATGGGGCAACCTGGGAAGTTGCAGCAGATGGAGGCTAAGTAGCCTCAGGAGCAACCTAAGAGGTTGTAGTAGATGGAAACTAAGTAGCCTAAGTGACAACTTGAAAGGATGCAGTAGATGGAGAATAAGTAGCCTATGTGGCAACCTGAGAGGTCGCATGGAGGCTAAGTAGGCTAATGGGGAACTGTGGAGATCACATGGAGGCTAAGTAACCTAAAGGCAATCATGGAGGTCTCATGGAGGCCAAGTAGCCTAATGGACAATTGTGGAGGTCGCATGGAGGCCAAGTAGCCTAATGAGCAACCGTGGAAGTCACATGGAGGTGAAGTAGCCTAAAGGCAACCGTGGTAGTTGCATGGACGCTAAGTAGCCTAAAAGGTAACCGTAGACATTGTATGTAGGCTAAGTAGCCTAGAGGCAACCATGGAAATCGCTCGATCCCTCTTTTCTTCTGTGAGATCTAAGTTGAGATCAAGGATTTTTTCATCTCAATCTTGCTCATAAACCTTAGTTCTGATAATTGGCAGACCTATTTCAAGAAGGATGACAACTTTAGTGCCATACAAGAGTGAGAAAGGTGTCCCCCAGTAGAGCACCTTGGTGTTCTTAATGCCATCACAGATGACTTTGTATAAAGCCTCGACTTGCCCATTTGCTTGAGGGTAAGTACGAGAAGGGTAGAAGTTATGAACACCATACCCCGAATAAGACTCTTTGAAGGCTGCATTACCAAATTGAGTACCATTGTTTGAGATTAGTGCATAAGAGATTTTGTACCATGTAATTATATGTTCCCAAATGAATTTCTTTGTGTTGGTGTCGTGGATGCTAGAAAGTGGATTGGCTTCAATCCACTTGATAAAATAGTCAGCTGAGGTGATTAACCACCTTTTGTTAGATAGAGCCTGAGAAAAGGGGCCTACTATATCAAGACCCCCACTAAGAAAATGGCTAGGGGCTTGTAAGTGGGTTTAGATGCATTGAGGCTAAGCTTGTTGTGCTAAAGGACATCGAAGACATCTTGGAAGTCAGAAAGATGACCATCTGTGTGCATAAGATGCTAAAGGTGGTGAGCTACTCAATATTTTGTCCGAGCTTAGATTGAGTTACCATGTGTTGAAGAGGTCTCACTTAATATGAAATTTTTGACCTTGGGTAACTGGTAATCCCACGATGATGACCGATCATTTGGTCAGCTTTGTTGTTCTCTTTGTTTCTTAGGAGTCTTCTCCTTGTCAATGAATTGGCAAAGGTGGCCTTTGTCCTTATGTTATAAACAATGGAGGTTGTGGTCAAGCTTTGTGGAATCTCCTATCAATCTTAGACAGCCACCTAAAATACTTCTTGCTTTTGATTTGGTTTAGAACCGAATAGATAGGTTCCTTGAAGTCAATGTTGACTATGGGATCTGAGTCTCTCGTCCCCCCAAATAGGTTTTGTGAAGGGTTTGAGGTATGGTCTCCTTTTTCTTATTCTTATTTGGAGAAGATGGGGGTTGGTCAGCTAGCCCCTTGTCATCTTTGAACTTGACATACCTTTTGATATGCTCCTGCAAATATAACATACTCCAGGGCAGCCACATGGTGAGATGCTTCCTCAATTCGCGTTCCCTAGGAAGGCCCAAACAGAAAGAAACAACGATGGTTTTCTCATCACATTCCTCTATGTTGGCATAGGTATCCAAGTACCTCAAGGCATACTCATAGAGAGTCTCTTCATGTTTTTGGCGTAATGCCAAGAGTGTATCAGTCGTAATCGGCTCTCGAATATTGGCTATGAATCGAGAGACGAAATCCTCGGTGAGCTGTTCCTAAAAGAGAAAACCAATTTCACAGGCATCCCATGAAACCACTTAAGAGTCGATCTCCCCGAGCTGGTGGGGAACATTTTACACATCAAAGCCTCGTTGCTCGTCCATATAGCCATCTTATTAGTAAAGGCCCCTATGTGGAGCACGAGATCAGACTTTCCATCACATAACTCAAAAGATGGAGGAGTGAACTTACGTGGGGGCTCGACTTCTCGTATGGACCAAACAAAAGGAATTTTGGTCATCTTAAGTAAGGCTTGCTTTCCTTTTCTTAGGTTGAATGTATGAGGTCATCTTGACCGAAGTTGCGGTGAGGATCGTTAGTATCTACACAAGCTGGCTCAAAGTGCATACGCTTTTGTCTTCCATAATCGTCATATCAATCATCTCATCTAGAGTGATAAGATGAACTCCCATGTCTTTCTCTACGCTCCCTAGGGCGGAGTTCCCTATGTGACTCGCCTACCTTCTCCCTATGATGAGGGTACGAAAGCATTGAGAAGTAATGTGTCCAATGAGTATCTACCTTGACGCCGATCATGGATCAAATAGCTCCTTGCTAGAGACATGCTCTTGTGATGGGTAGATTCAAATTCATGCGAATGATCGTTGTGGTGGTCATTTTGATGAAATGGGCGTCTAACCTGGCTAGCAAGTTTATTGCCCTTTTGTGAAGGGGCCCTTACTTGAGGGCTTCTAACTATTTCATCTTCTTTCTTATCGCTTTCTGATAGGCCACCTCTGTAGCTAGTTCGCCTTCTGCATTAAGAGATGGTAGGTTGTGATGGAGAGGATATTGTTCTTCTAGGCGCTATTGCCCATCTCAAAGCAACATTTCGTTGAGCAATTGGAGGTCATAGTTTGAGGGATTTTCAAGGATTGGGGTAGTGTAAGTGCCATGCGGAAAGTCGAAGGATCGTTGGTTCTCTAACTAGACATAGTTCAAAGCATCTAGGTTGCCGAAAAACTTAGTCGTTTCTGGTGCGTCGGATTAACATTTTTGAAGTGATTTGAGATATGAAAAATACCAGAAAACATCGACAGTAGTATTTAACTTTATTTTTTTCAATTAGAATTTATTTGAGTCACGAAAAATTCAAGTTAAGTTGGAAAATTCAAAATACGCTTTATTTTATTTTATAGTTTTGGTTGGGTTATTAAGAGGTTGAATTTGACTAAATTTTTCCCATGAATTAAGTTATACGACACAGTACTAATAACTTTGTTAGCACCAAACTGGTGATAAAGTGTCCTTAATATCTCATATTTGGTCTAAAACCAATACTATATGATAGTAGTCAATATTCGATGAGATACAATTGGTATTAATATCTAAAATAACAGTTATTAGTTATGCATTAATCTAATGTAGTTTTGTCTTTTTCCACATAATACCATACATTAAATACCCATCTTAATATGATATTGTTATTAATAAATTCATACCTTATCCAAATTTTGTTCCAAGCATAGGATAAAATATTTTATCAAATACTACAACCTATTTGTTTAAATAATTATATAGTCCCAATGAATTTGATTAATTCTAATTATTTAAAATTTAGTGCTGACAAGTGACAATTAACTAAAATGAGATACTCAATTTTCTCAATCAAAAAATGAGATAATTAACTTGGTTTGTAATAGTATAAAGCAGACTCGACTAGAGATGGTAGCCCACAAACTTATTGTTCAAAATTTGGGACTGGCCCAGATCTAGGCTTAAACCGATGTACATCATTCCTTCTGGGATTGGTATTTTACAGCTCTGGACTAATCCAATTAGGCTCCGCTTGGGCTGCTCGTATTTAGAGTCTAGCATTCTCCCCAAAATCCTTTACTACATAACCTAATTGGATTTGTATCATATTTCCATATAACTAATTCAGATACACTTCAGTATTTTTCTCTTTATTTTTTACAAGTGAAAAACCCACTTATATGCGATATTTTCTATTTGAATTTAAGATAAATGATGTGTTAACAAAGAAAATGGTGAGAATAGAGGATCTCTCTCTAAATATACATATATTTTATTTTTAATTTTTGATTTGAAGATTTATTTAAACGAAACATGTTGCATTTAAATTCGTGACGGGTGATTTAACATTAATAAAAATTAACAGAAAGTGTAGTGTCGGGATCCAAATTCGAATTTTTTTTCCAAACCAGCCAGATATTTCAATTAGTAACTAAAACATTTATTTCGAAAATATTTCAATTAAATATAATTTTTTTTTAATTTTTGTAATGGATTATTACCTATCAAATATTATTAGAAGACCTATTTATATAAAAATGTTGCATTTAAATTTGTGATTGGTTATTTAACATTGAAAAAAAAAATTAAGACAAAGCGTAGTGTTGGCATTTAAATCTAATATTATTCTCCATTATCTAAAACTATTTTGAAAATATTTAAAATTTAATATAATGTGGCTGACATCCACCAATCTTGGGAGTTGAATCCGTACCTAAGTTTTTTTTTTTTTTGGGTTCTTTCTTCTGGGTCTCTGTCCATATCAAGTTATCGTCACTGGTTGGTTTGGATCACTTGAATTGGTCTGCTCGAGGGTTGACCAAAGCTGCAAATATAATGGGCAGGTAAGGGTGTAGGTCGATGACCTTCGAAACAAAAAAAAAATGTACTTTTCATGTAGAGCCCCTTATATTAATAAATTTATATGAATTATGAAGCTGAACTTTAACAGATTCGTTATGCTTTGTAAAAGAGTTGTGTTTTATTTTGTCTTTTAATGGTGTAAGTCGTGTCGTGTTAAAATATAATTATTTTATACTCGATTCATTCATAATCGTGTATATCATATATTTAGTAGAATTCATGTCCTATTTTAATTGACTTAGGTCATCAATCTATAACATAAAATAAGACAGGTTTTAATAAGTCTATTCGACGGTTTCAAATAGACTCACTCAATAGCCACCAATATTTTCCTCAAAATCATTCACATTGCACTGTACTTTCCTACACGAGTTACCCCTAATATCTTTGACAATTGTGGTTGATCTATTTGTTAATGACATGAACTCATACAAACTCATTAAGTTTGAATTCACAACGTGTGTCTAAAATTATAGTAACAAGGACTCTAATAGCTGGACATGCACCTACGTTAACATTGACACATACTGCCTCCGACCTTTCTTCATAAACGTGTGTCGTATTTATGGCCAAAGATGGATATAGTTGGGCAATCAAAGTTTGGGAAAAGAAATTGTGGGAAATATACTGTATTTCTTAGTAGGTTTACAAATATAAAGTTTTTTTTTTGTTAAATAAAAAGGAGGAGGAACGACCAATAAGTGGTAACTCAGCTTAGGTGTGACCCTGATGGTCTTCCACTATGGCATATCCAATTTAAACCACAACTACTAAATCGGAAGAGTAATCCGTCACAACACTACCAAAGTCAAGCAGCAAACCACATTATCCCCGTGGATTGAACCCTGCTTAATAACCATATAAAAGTCAAGAGTGATCCTAAACAGATACGACTTACAACTTACCACTAAACCACAATGATTGGACTTTTCTGAAATACTCCATGATGAAGACACGTGTCCTTGGTATTTACCAAAACACTGTTATTAAGATCAAGCACCATCGGCGCATAAAGGTCCTCGCCCCAGAGGTACTCGTCATATATGATCATGGCATTTCAGTGCCAGTTACAACCAACACGTAACATTGGTCTGATATGGTACCTCGGTCGGTATACCTCCCTCGGTTCCGAGATGAGTCTTTCCTCGGTGCCGAGAGGTACTCAGTCCTAGACGCTTCCTCTACTCCAGGATAAGCTATTGACGTACAGGTCATTAGCCTGGGCTAGTCTAGGCTATTCATCATGACCTCGTCTTACACAATTAGTGTCAGAACGTACTGGAATGCAGGGGCCACAGCCAATAGGGGATGGACGCGTGGCATATGATATCACATCGAAGACAGAGAAACCGCATGCCATTGCTGACACGCGACTTGGGAAAGCAAACGATTAATTACATCATTCCCTTGACAAGACCGCAATCAATGCGGTAAGGCTCGGAAATGAAAGGCAATAAATGCTCCTAATACAGAGCATTTATTGCATCCTCCCCGAGAGGAGTACATTGTACCGTCGACATCCCGATGACACAGCATTGATTGCTCGGGACCCCGAGCAGTTAAGAAACGAAGACATTCCTCATCAGAATCAGTGCGCACACTGCCTGTACCTAATGATCACCTACTGACTACACTGACAGCAATCATGAGCTTTTGAGGTATAAATACTCCTTGCAAAAGGCAAGAGGGGTATGTAACAAAAAAATCTTTACTACAATACACACTCAGTGTTTTCTCCTTCATCTCTCTTTTTCAAAGACTGACTAGATTGTCGGAGGGGATACGCCGGAAAATACTCCGGCGCCCTTCTAACTTGTTATTCTNTAACCATATAAAAGTCAAGAGTGATCCTAAACAGATACGACTTACAACTTACCACTAAACCACAATGATTGGACTTTTCTGAAATACTCCATGATGAAGACACGTGTCCTTGGTATTTACCAAAACACTGTTATTAAGATCAAGCACCATCGGCGCATAAAGGTCCTCGCCCCAGAGGTACTCGTCATATATGATCATGGCATTTCAGTGCCAGTTACAACCAACACGTAACATTGGTCTGATATGGTACCTCGGTCGGTATACCTCCCTCGGTTCCGAGATGAGTCTTTCCTCGGTGCCGAGAGGTACTCAGTCCTAGACGCTTCCTCTACTCCAGGATAAGCTATTGACGTACAGGTCATTAGCCTGGGCTAGTCTAGGCTATTCATCATGACCTCGTCTTACACAATTAGTGTCAGAACGTACTGGAATGCAGGGGCCACAGCCAATAGGGGATGGACGCGTGGCATATGATATCACATCGAAGACAGAGAAACCGCATGCCGTTGCTGACACGCGACTTGGGAAAGCAAACGATTAATTACACCATTCCCTTGATGAGACCGCATTCAATGCGGTAAGGCTCGGAAATGAAAGGCAATAAATGCTCCTAATACAGAGCATTTATTGCATCCTCCCCGAGAGGAGTACATTGTACCGTCGGCATCCCGATGACCCAGCATTGATTGCTCGGGACCCCGAGCAGTTAAGAAGAGAAGACATTCCTCATCAGAATCAGTGCGCACACTGCCTGTACCTAATGATCACCTACTGACTACACTGACAGCAATCATGAGCTTTTGAGGTATAAATACTCCTTGCAAAAGGCAAGACGGGTATGCAACAAAAAACTCTTTACTACAATACACACTCAGTGTTTTCTCCTTCCTCTCTCTTTCTCAAAGACTGACTAGATCGTCGGAGGGGATACGCCGGAAAACACTCCGGCGCCCTTCTAACTTGTTCTTCTTTGTTCCAGGAACCTCTTTCAGCCTTACTGGATCGTTCTTCCGCTCCCCCAGGGTCTCCCGTTGCCGTTCCAGGTTACCACCGGACCTCGCAGGCTGTTCCAAGCAGCGTGGTTGGTCACTCAACTGGCTCACTCGAGTTCACCAAGGGAGAGATCTGTTCTCGTTTTTTATATTGTGCAGGATCTTGCACGCACAATCTGGCGCCGTCTGTGGGAAACGACTAGTTTTCCTAGTTTTTTCTCTATAAAGAACAGTGACCATGGTGAACACTCGACAGAAAGGGAAAGGACCCCACCAAAGGAGTCTCGAGTTACAAGCTCCCTGTCATCACGGAGGGAGGGATCACACCAATACGAATAAAAGTGCCTCTACTCGGTCAAGAGGGGTTACCCCTCAAACCAGTATGGGAATCAGGTCAGGGGGATCAGCCCCCTTGGCTCGTCAGCTGGCGGAGGTGATTAAAGAAAAGTTTGGCGATAGATTACGACAGCTGGAAAAGGACAATGTAAACGTCCTAAGCCGGCTCAACGAGTTTGCCGCCTCTGGCGAAGGGTCGAGGGATTCATTCCTTTCTCGTGGGCTTCCCGCCCGGGAGGCGGAAACGAAGGATCTAAGAAACCACCTAAACAACAAGGCAGAAAGCTCTAGGGCCCCAAAGCGACCCAGAGCCAGCAAGCATCATCATG